>CAICTM010000730.1:0-50802 GCA_903772945.1 Seminavis robusta
ACCGCAGAGACGAGAGCTGTGCTTGTTTGTTGTTCTATTGTTACTTCCTGTTGAGTTACAACACTGCCATCAAGATGAGTGGCATGGTTGTTCGAATGGTGACAGCTGTCGCGAGTGCGATTCGCGAGTGCCTGGCAAGAGTTTGGACAAGGCGGGAGCCAACATGGAAGTGGCCAAGTACTCGGAAAAGCTGGTTCCCTCAACGCGGTTTGTGGCGGTCGATGGGGTGGCTCCTCGCGTTGCTGAGTATGGTACCTTTGTGGCTCCATCTGCCTCGGTGATTGGAGATGTCACGATTGGTCGCAACTCGTCCATTTGGTATGGCAGCACCGTGCGTGGTGATGTCAATACCGTTTCCATTGGAGAACGTACGGCCATCATGGACCGTGCCGTCATTCATGTGGCCAAAATTCAAGGAGACAGTCCCACGAACATTGGAAACAATGTGACAGTAGGTGCCGGTGCTCTCATTCATGCGGCCACGGTGAAGGATTTGTGTGTTATTGGAGAATCTGCTCAAGTATTGGATGGTGCGTTAGTGGAATCCAATTCGATTGTCGATGTTGGTGCCGTTGTCACACCCGGAACGGTGGTTCCAGGAGGAGAATTGTGGGCTGGTGCTCCTGCCAAGAAGGTTCGAGAATTGACAGCAGAAGAAATTGCCAGTATTCCTCAAAAGGCCAGGGATGCCCTCGAGTTGGCATCGATGCATGCCGTTGAGAATTCCAAGGATTATGCTCAAGTCCAAGAGGAAGAAGATTGGATCGACTTCTTAGAGGATACCCAAGAAGATGATCCTCATCGAACACCGCCACCTTGGCATAATCGATGATGATATTCAAGGAATGGGTCATCCGGGACGCATCTTTAATTCTACATTGACTCATCCAGAAGAAGGAATCAAAAAGTAAAAAGGCAAGTGGATGGAACGGATCATTGTTACGGGTTGCTTCCTGTCAATCTGTGATACTAGTATAATTAAATTTTAGCTAGTGAATGGTGTAAAGTGCGTGTTGATTCGGTTGGTGATGTACCGATGCTGAATCGGGCCAATAGGCAAGCTAAGTCCAACCATTTCCTTTGGTCCGTTCATCATCAAAAAAATTGGCTTTCACCTTCCAGTTGTTTCCTGCCTCAATCCACTCCAAATCAGTAAGGTAGGCCCACCGACTGCGTGCTTTCTTCTCTGACTCTCGAATCACAAAGGGTACTTTCTTGTTGACTGAAGAAATCATTGAGGTGCCCAGAGCTTTGAAAAGGTGCTGCAGTTCATTGTCATCGCAATACATTTGGATATATGTCCATGAGTACCATTCAGCTGGAAGTCTAGGAACATCAAATGCTTTCTTTGGTTCCTGCCAGGGCCTGTTGGAAAGGTCGCTGACTGGTGCAATAACCTCTTCTTCCAAGGAGTACTGGCCGATGGCGATAGGTATGTCGGTCGCTCCATTTTTTGATCGAACCAACCACACTTCTCCACAGGCAGTCTGCTGCCAGCCCACAATCAGAAGGGCATGGTTTGAGTCCACCAGCCCATTCTGAAAGTCAGTTGCATGGGCGCAGGCTTCAAAGAAGGACTGTGAGTAACAGAAGGATGTTGAAACTACAGGCCCACGAGCCATAATTTCTTCCTTGATTTCATTGACAGAACCAAGAGTTTTGGAACCACCAAAGTCTTCAAACAGTTCCTTTGCTGTCTTTGCAGAAGCTTCCACAACATGATGATAGTTGTAGGTCACCTCTGTGGTCTTGCCATGCGCAATGGTACCACGGCAATTGATGCACTTGTAGGCCATGGTCAACTCAAGTTCCTGTCCACTCACTCTGCAATCCCAGAATACATGTGGAGGCCCATTGATGCCAAGGGCATGGCTGGCCAAGAAAGCCCATTTGCCGTTGACATGGAAATAGGAAGGCAGATTCATGGAAGGGTTCGTGTGCTGTTTCTTGCGTCTGGTGCGCTGCTTATGAAGACCTGTACCAGTGCACTTGTCAAAAAAGGTCTGTACATCCTGAAACCTCTTGGTAGCATGTTGTTTATCGTCATTATTCTTGTCTGGGTGGATCAGGAGTTTCAGCTGCCGAAAGGTACTTGCACGCTTTCTCTCATTGCAGAAACCTTCTTTATCCAAGGAAGGGTCCACAATCTGAAGAAGCCAAAAAAGAGCATCACGGCTTGGTTCCTCCTGCAAGGCTTTGTCCACTTGTTGGAGAATGATGCGTCCAAAGCGAGCCTCCATGATTACAGAAATAAATTGTGTCGCTTGCTTGTATTGTGGCAGCACTCACAAAAGAAATGAATGAAAGGATGCATTTCGCACAAGGATCGCTCTCGTGGCAAGCGTGGAAACGCGAGGTCGTGGGCAATCATTAATTTTCGCACTTGGACTTCGCAAGGTCCCGAAACGGATCGAACGATAGGTACGGGCATGTGCAGACGTTTGTGAACGTGACCGATTTTCAAAACCCATCTTTTAGATCTAGTTTACCGTTTTGGCTTAGTTTCTTGAGGTTTTTGGCTCGTTTCAAGGACTGATTGAATCCTACCTCTCCCGTCTCCCACTTGATTCCAATATTCCTTTGCTTGCTGGGCTTCAAAGTCTATCCTGTACTCTTTTCTCCAACACCTTTGTCAAAACGTTGTCACCTCCGCGTTACGGTACCTGGTATGGTAGCATCAACATGATACTAGTATTAGTTTCTTGACGGTTTTTGGCTCGTTTCACGGAATGCGCTGATTGAATCCTACGGTATCCATACCCCTACTCCTAGACTACTAGAGTACTTGCTAGTTTGATCCCAATAATCCTTATCTTGTTGGGCAACACCTGTCAAAACGTTGCCTACGGTCACACCACTTTTGCCTCCGCGTTTCAATGAGTGTTATCCTTGGCGTCTCAACACGCTCCCGAATGGTTCTGCTGGCTTTAATCTAAATCTTTTCGCTCGAATGATCGATCGAATCGATCAATCGAATTCAATCTACGCTTCTTCGACACCAGATGTGTGGCGAAGCCTTCCGACCACAAACCGAAAATCCCCTTGGAAGCATTGGTCTCTTTCTTCCTCTGCTGTACCTATCTATCTTATCACCACCGAAGGTACTTTCAAGATGATGCAAATGGGTCCCGGTGGTCCTCCCGTCATGGTGCTCAGTAAGTTCTCTAGCTAGCTGGAAGTGTAGCTTCTCACGGTTCCAGTTGACGGTTGTGCGCTTGGCTGTTGCTAGCAACAAGCCCATTTCATTCTTGTCATTTTTCTCGCTATCATTCTCACTCTTTTTATAGACGCCAAGACACAACGTCAAACTGGCCGTGCGGCGCAATTGGGAAATATCGCAGCCGCTCGTGCCGTGGCCAATATTATCCGCACAACGTTGGGGCCGCGTTCGATGCTGAAAATGCTCTTGGATCCCATGGGCGGCATTGTCTTGACCAATGACGGATCTTTCTTGTACTAGCTAGAGTACGGCTGTAGTTGTTGTCGGTGGATTGGATTTGGTTGGTGCGGCTGCTTTGGATTTCTAGCTAGGAAGCACAGTTTCTCCATCGATAAAGTAAGTCACGAGTATAGCGTGGTCGAGGTGCACCCGACCTCCGAGGCGCCTTTTGGCTTGGTGGTGATACTTGGTACCGGTACCTGGTACTGGTACCAGTACTTTTACGGGTACCGCCGTACCGGTAACGCTCACAATGGCACTCCCGTTGTCAGCTGGTCTTTTGTGAATTTTGGATGGTGTCCTTCTCGACATTCGGCGGACGGATCAACTAGCTCAACACTCATACCGGTACCTTGTCTTCAGGGCTCAAGCCTTGGCCCGGACGAATGATGAATCGCATCGCTTTTGTCGCGACCCTTGAACACGGCATGGATGCAATGACAAAGCAACGATGTTTGCTGATCGAATTGGTCGATGATCAATTCCACTAACAGAGTTTAGTAGTTCTCGCTGGTTCAGGAGGAAGATGCTTTTCGTGTCGCTTGCAGTCCCAACTTTGGCTTCTCTTGCCACGGCTTGCAATTCCCGTCACGATTACGATCATTGGCAGCTGCAAGGCGAGAGGTGCCGCGCGGACAGCTCCAGCTCCAACACCCGAATTCAAATGGAACACGATCTGAGGTAATCTCAATCCATGCATGGTGTTGTGATCTCCAACATTGCCTGGTTCTCGATCCTTCCGAAAGTGTCATTGTCATCGACGCCCATTGCATACCGGTACCGAAAGCCTCCGTATGCATCTACATCGGGAGGACCCAGTGGTATCACGACCGAACAAGTGCTCGAGAGTACTGATGTATTGAATAGAGCCTATGGTGGGGCCCACGACCGACAACGACGTCTACTACGAGGCCTCGACTGGAGCAACAACGGAACGAATGATAGCAGAATCGCGCGTGGGAGATGCATCGACTACTCGATGGCTGTCTCGATGTATCTCGTGGCATCCTAGGAATTGATAGAGTCGTGGCTTCCGCAAACTCGGCGCCATGTGGGGGGGTCTATTGAGAACATTATTTAATCATGGCCACATTCGAGTCCACGAAGTGGGTGATTGGCTTGGGCTTCGTCATGTGCGTATGTGCCGTGTTTGAATGAAACAGCTGTTTGTAAGTTCGCTCGCTTGGTAGCTATGGCGGTCATGTGAGATTTGCGGCGTTCCATTAGCGGGAGTGGGGACTACGTTGGCGACACTCCGGCTCAGAGGGAACCAACGAAGGACTACCACAGTTGCTCTTTCTGCGCAGGAACTGACGCGGTGAACAATTTCATGGACTAAAGTGATGATAGCTAAATCGAATCATAGTACGATAGCAAAATGTGACTACTGAGTGACAACCGTCGCTCACGGGGTACGTACATTGCTGCTGTTGCTGCAGACATGAGCCTTCCCCTCCTACTTCTCACATCACATCGCAACGCACGAGGCTTCACTCTCAGCAAATTGTTGGAATGGCACATCAGTAATAGCATACATAATGTGCTACTAGTGCGTGCAAATCAATTTGCCCTACCCACCGTGCCGGGATACAGGGAGACTCCCCAACTGCCATGTCACTGATGTCTGCTTTGGGTGGACCAGTAGGAAGTTTCAGCTTTAGAAACTTATAGAAATGATGTATCGGCCAAAAATTGGAAACACCCTGCTTCACCTCTAGTCATTCAAAGTGAAACCACGCTGGCTTCATCAACAAAGGTGTCTGTGGTCTCGGCATCTTCCTCCCAAACTGCCTTCACTTTTTCAATCATCTCACTGACAACTGCTTCCCCACGCTCTTCCCATTCCCTCCGATTCTGAATGGCATAGGTCAGGTACTCATCAGAGGCAACCCCAAAAACACCACAGTCCTTTAACTTCTTTGCCAGTGGGATGATGTAGAAGTCAAAGAAACCAATCTCTCCCTTATACCAGAATTCAGAAGGGTCCTTCTCAGAACGGCCCTCCTTGTAGGCCTTGTACATCTCCTCAAATAGCCTCTGGTTCCATTTCTACAAGTGAAGGGGTGGGATGGGAGCAAAGTTAGTGATTGCAAAAGCCGTTCATTGAAGGAGCACATACAGTATGGACCTACCCTGTACACATGCCAGTGTTGCATTGTGTGAGCCACATCGGAAGCCTGAATCAGGTGCTCAATCTGTTGAATTACAGAGGTCACAAAGGAAACACAGGATGAGATACTGCATACTAGGCAGATCCAGGCCAGAGCCACAAGCAGTTCAAACTCACAACAATTGTGGCCTTGCGGTTGGTGGTCACGTGTGCATCCTCGCTTGGATCCTGTTCTGAGAATGCCTTCTCCCATCTAGCATTGCGCAACCCCTTCAGGTCCTTGTCCATGATGTCAGTAGCCATCACAGAATTCACAACAAGCTGTTTGAGGCGTGTCCACTCAGCATCTGTTGCAGCGATGGCACCCCTCAGGTCACAATACTCAGGACGCAAGAGCATCTCCCATGAGAGTACAACGGAGTTCTGCTCAGCTACACTCTTGCCCTTGTATCGCTTGGCTGTTTCGGTCTCTTCCTTCACAAGTTGAGTATTGGGCACACCAACATGATCGGCATCATGAATCAATGCAGATAGGATACAGGCAAACTGGGTAAGAGGATCCGAAGTTATGCCATAAGTATGGTCATGGAGGCTGGAGGCCACACATTTGCGTGTATCAATTCGATCTGAAGAGTGGGCAACAATGCGGGAGAGGAGCTTGGACACTGACATCATGACATGGCTCGCATGATCAAAGTTATGGAAAGGCTAAAGTTTGTGGGAGAGCAACCATGATTAGGCACACTGCCAGCGAATTTTGATGTTCTCTCTCTTTAGCCTTCTTCTGACTTACATTGTTGTGGTAGAGATCGGCAATGCTGGTCACATACTTTGTGAGTTGCTGCACAACACCTTCAGGCAGTTCAATGGACTCTGGATCTTCTTGTTTCTTGGCCAGCTTATGATCAAAGTCTGGAAGCTCAATGATTTCACAGACTTCATCAATCACACTTCCCGCAACAGCATCAGGTAGGATGCTATCCCCTGATTTAGCACTGGGTAGGATAGCTTTCTTCTTTGCTTTTCCCATGGCATTACGGCGAGCAGCAATTTGCTTCAACGTCCCCTTTAGAATATCCACGCTCCACTCAATCAGTCTTGCTTCCTTGTCGTAAGGCATCTGATAAATGTCCTCTAAATATGCATGGGAACTAACATCAGTGCTGGCTTGTGACCCAGGGCTACACCCCTTTACATTTAGCCAGTATGTTTGGAGCTGGACAAAAGAATGCAGTGAACTCTTGAGGTGAGTGACTTGTCCACGCAGGGCACACCCTAATCCATTGTAAACAAGTTGCGGTAACTCACTTGGCCCTTCCCTTTCACAAAGACTTCATGGGATCTAGGGCTGACCCATTTTTCATTTCCTGCAGCCTTGAGCAGTTCTGCAGTCTCAGTTGATATCTGAACTCTGCCTGGCAAACCAGTTGATTCCATCCTTGAGGCAGTGTTCATGGTGTCACCAAAGAGTTGGAAGCGAGCTCGATCGCCCCTGAGCACCCCTGCAGTGACTGGACCACTGTGCAAGCCAATGCGGATATTCAGATCTCCAGTATCGGGCCCAAGTGTTACCTGGTGAGAGAAAAGAAGTAGTAGATTAATTTAGTGTCAGAGAAGCGAAGCTGATTGACATGGTATTCTCCTGCCGGTTTCTTACCTCCAATCTCTTGGTGAGCAGTCCCATCTTATAGACACAGCGAGAAGCTACACGGCTCATCACAACAGCATGATCCTTTCTGGGGTCAGGAAGCCCTGCGACTGCAACATAACAGTCTCCGACTGTGGAGGAAAGTTCAAAATGGTTGAGAAGAAGGTCCACAGTGGCATTAGGCAGTGCATGACTGGCACTCACCTGTTTCCACCTTGAAGGCACCTTGCTGCTTGGTGATCTCATCATAAGCTTCATAAATAGTCTCCAGTAGCGTGAAGACTTGACAGGGCTCTCTCTCACTGGACCAGGCCGTGAAACCTGCAATGTCAGCAAACCTACGCACAGATTAATCCAGTTATTAGAACCCAGTTCAAGACTGACCCAACTGCGTACGATCTGGCAAGATGAGACTTACATGATTGTGGTATCAGTGAAGAGATCTGCAATGGGCTTTGACCTCCTTTTATAGCTTTCACCAGGACCAAACTGTGCAACATCTTCACTGTCAGAATGATCAGCTTGGTCGTTTTTGCTGAACAGGAAGGATTTCAGCTTTGCCCTTTCATCAGCCATCATTCGTTCTCGGATCTGAGCTGGAAAGAGTGATGACACAATGGCATTGGACCTTGCTGTCACTTGATACGCCAAGATAAGTTCCTGGTTGATGATGTTGGAGACGTAGAACGCTAGGGCTGGCACAATCAATGCAATTGCTACTACAATGATCTGATGATCAGTCCAGGCATTGGGACTGGTGTTGTTTGTGTCCCAGGTCTTCTGGCATGTGTATGAGGAGTCATCATCTGGATAGTAGGTAACACTAAGCATACCAAAAAAATGCAGGGCACAAACCGCCAATGCAATGACTCCAGCACTCAGGTATCGAAGCCACTGCTGACTGATCTTCCATCGCAAACGGAATATAATCCAGAACCCAACGAAACAAATCACAGTGGCCATGCAGCATGATATGGCAATGAATCCCGTGTTCCACTCTCTGTAGAAGGGCCCCCTCTGAGCCATCATTCCTGTGTAGTGCATCACAATTGCCCCTGAAGCAGCTAGAACACTGCCCATGGCCAAGTAGTGCAACCTGTAGAAGTAGGTTACCTTGGTGAGTTCCCAAGCAGCTTCCTTGTCCGAGATAAAGCTGTCTCCAACAATGATCTCCAAGATCTTGACCCTGTCCGGTGTTGCGAATACATCATTCCCTGCTACCTTGATTGCTGCATACATCATCACTACCACAGCAGCAAGAGACCCAACAGTAATGGCCCAATCGTAGCAAATGGGTACCCCCTCTATGGTGACAGCTGCCATTCCCACAAAGTGCATGCACCAAACAGCACCGAATCCCAACATGATAGCAGCATAGACATCAGGATACTTGATGATGGCCGCCTTCTTCAATTCCTCGGACCTCCAAAGGCAGTGATCCATCAAGTGAACAGCACTGTAGGAAGCAACACAAGCAAGAGCGTAGGCAAAGATGACAAAGGCAAAGTTCCAAGTCTGTGTGAGTGGCTCATCAGTATGACCTTCATACTGATAGGAGGAGTCCATGAGCAAAGTGGCAAGGGTATCAGACTCGATGGCTGAGGCTGAAGCTGAAGCTGCGTCAGTGCCATTCAGAGCATGTTCCACGTTTATTTGCACCACGAAATCCGGTTGCACAAGTCCCATATTGATTGTAAGTACTGAGATGAAAGGCTTTGAGAAGAGGATTAGCGAAAAAATGTGATTCTCAGGCAGGAGCGGAGCGATCCTGGTGGACTGGCGGATAAACTATGATGTCAGAGGACTCTTTTTGCTGCCACGTAGGAGCTGTTGGTTGAAGGAATGCGCAATTGGAGAGAGTCCGAGGAATAGTCTAATAACAACAACAACAATGGCCTTCTGCTTTACATGCTGATCATGTCATTGTGTTTCGACTGTTCACAGGGCACTACAGTTTTGGTGGTTCTTGCGAGGGCGACTGTACCTGAAACAAATATTGGGGATGTCCCAGTGTCAAGGTCACCCTTCCTGGAAATTGGTGAGTTAGTTGCAAACGAAGAAAGACTTAGTGCAACACTTCAACGAAGCTGCCGGCACGGTAATGCCCATTGCCCATTGCTGAGCAGCCCCATTCGTTTTAACGTCATTCGTGGTGTCTTTGAAAATAAATAGTCTAGAGGATGCTGTTTTCGGAACAACAGGCCACTTGTAGATACCGGTAGCCTGTCCAAAGCACTATTCATTCGAGTAGTGCCGTACATGTAATTTTAAAATCACTCAAAAGCATTTAAAACTCGCTCGAGTGAGCACTGGCTGACTCGATTACCGGTAGACTACTCAGTTACTCAGTTACTGGAATAGTATTGGTACTGGAGTTACTACCGGTACGGTGTGGCGGTGAGTGGCGGTGTGGGTTTAAATACCGCTACTGGTGGTACCGGCACAGGTTATTGGCACGAAAAGAAACCTCTAATTCCCGCCCTCAACGAATTCTAAGAGGCGAAGGATGTACATCAGAGTTCTTTCGACTTGAAGACAATAATGAATTGCCCTCCTTCCGTCATCAAAAACTATTAATACTAGTAATTAACATTAGCTGTCATATATTAGATTTAACATTGCAACTCTGCTGTTCTAGTACATGTACGCACAACGCACAACAGTTGCTGTAGGTCCGGTACGCGTAGTACACTAAGTCTTACAGACTTCACTCAAATTGTCGAGTTCCAGGATGTGGGGTTCTTCGCTGCTCGATGATCAACCTATACCGAGAACTGAGTGCACTGAGAACTGTGTCCTATGTGCTATTAGCTAGCTAGAGCCAGCTGTGCTATTAATACAGGTAGCCAGAGCTGTGAGCTGCTGTGCTAGTAGCTTTTTTGTAGTACCGGCAACCGGTACTGTAGCCGTACAGTTTTTTATACTAGCTAGAGTACATGTACATCATGTCGTTTGTAGTCTACTAGAGCAATGATGAATGATCAATCCATGCATTGCTACATTGCTACCGTACCGCTACTACACTGCACATGTAGCTACCGGGTATGTACTAGCTAGTTAGCTATTGATGTTGAGCAGTTGAGCATTGGCAACTGGCAAGAACAAGAAAATCCGATAACACTCTCGCACAAGAAACAAAACTGGTATGAACTTTTTGTCCCGGTACTCGGGACCAAGCAGAATATAATATGAAGGTATGCAGGTATGCCACTTCACGCTCAAGACCAAGCGTTCCGGCACTCTATCAACTATTAATAGCTACTCGTACTGAGTAGTAGACTATCAATGGGCGGATTTGGCCGAGAGGCTTTAGCTAGCTAGAGTCAAGTAAGTCACTGAGAAACCTCAGAAAGGCTTTACTCTGTCGTCGGCGATGTCTGAACAGAATGATGCAAGGATTTATGAATTGTGACTCGTTTCTCTATGGCGAATGGCGAATGGGACAAACCTGACCGAGCACCGAAAATGGCCAAGTGTCCAGATGCCTCTCTTGCAACAGAGCCGCAGAGACATGGAGAGGATCACGGAAGGAGGAAGGAGGCTGGGGCGCCGAAATGAAAAGTGATGGATTGGCAATGGGGATCGGCCATGAGGCTCGCTGACTTGGACCGGCGCTTTGACTAACCGCAGCAATCAAATTCCACCATCCATAAGCGCCAATGAATGTTCGCATCAGGACACCGCTCATGTGCACTTGGTCCTCGCGTCCCTCCCAATGTTGGAACCTTAATCAGACGCAGGCGGCTGTTGTCAAGGCAATTCGATGCTTTCAAGGGCACTCATAAATTGGATATCTTTGGCTGGCTGAGGTACACAAACAAGCAACCGGTCTGTTCCGCTGTTGTTTGTGTTTGGGCGCGTGTCCTCTCAGGGAATCAAGGTGTCCACGTCGACCTACCAACTTTACTTGGTTTGCATACGGACCTCTGCAAGTACCGCTGGTTTGGCTTGGGGAATACGGTGCATGATGCCAAAGAAGCCATCCCTCTGGGAGGTACGGTATCGTACCACTTTCAAGGTACGATGCCCTCACTACCATTGTTGACGACTTGCAATCGGATTGTCATTCTGCAACCTACGCGACTCCAGAGTCGTTGTGCCGCTCTTTGTGGTCAAGTTTCGCCTGGCCGGAGTCACTGGAGCTCCACCCCGATCAAGGCACGATGCTCTGTTTGGATGCGTTTCAGGAGTGGCCGGCTGTCTCACTTGTCCGTCCCTGTCGAAGGAGATCAAGCTGCGGTTTCAAAAAGGTTACTCAACATTGAATTTGACGTGGTGATACCGTACTGCACAAAGGTCTGGTTTGACTCGGCTTCTCGTCCGCAATGTTGTGCTTCACACTGCCAGGTTTCTGATGCTTCTTCCAAGCTTTGAAAACTCGGAATGAAGACAAGTCGCCACATTCTACCGAACGAACCTCTCGGACCATCCCGTACTGTACCGTGGGACTTCTTGGCAGATTAACCCAACAATGTGGCAACGGTAATTTGAAGCGCTTCAAGGTGGCTACGATGGAATATATTTCACAACGGAAACGCCTAGCTCTGGCTAGCTATAACCAGAGGAGTCAAGATGCATCGTCTAGCACTCGAAAACACGGTGCAAACAACTGGGCATTGTTTCCGCTCCTGTTACCACTGGGTTCTCAGGTTCCGGCAATCACCACAGCACGGGGAAGAAGATTGAGGCCGCAAAATCATACACATCAAAACAAGCTTTAGAAACTATAGAAACGTTGATGCCTAAAATGGTAGCACCCCCTCTTCAGCACTGGGTAACTGGCTAGTCATTCAGTGAAACCATGCTCGCTTCATCATCAAAGGTGTCTGTGGTCTCTACCTCTTCTTCCCAAACAGCTTTCACCTTTTCAATCATCTCATCGACAACTGCTTCCCCGCGTGCTTCCCATTCCCTCCGATTCTGAAGGGCATAGGTCAGGTACTCATCAGAGGCAACCCCAAAAACGCCACAGTCCTTCAACTTCTTTGCCAACGGGATAATGTAGAAGTCAAAGAAGCCAATCTCTCCCTTGTACCAGAATTCAGTAGGGTCTTTCTCCGAACGTCCCTCCTTGTAGGCCTTGTACATCTCCTCAAATAGCCTCTGGTTCCATTTCTATAATTGAGGGGGTGGAATTATAGCAAAGTTTAGTTATGGCAAAGACCATTCATTGAAGGAGCAGAACACAGTATGGACCTACCCTGTACACATGCCAGTGTTGCATTGTGTGAGCCACATCGGAAGCCTGAATCAGGTGCTCAATCTGTGGAATTACAGAGGTCACAAACGAACACACAGGATGAGATACTGCAGATTAGGCAGATCGACAAACATTTCAAACTCACAACAATTGTGGCCTTGCGGTTGGTGGTCACACGTGCATCCTCGTTTGGATCCTGTTCTGAGAATGCCTTCTCCCATCTAGCATTTCGCAGCCCCTTCAGGTCCTTGTCCATGATGTCAGTAGCCATCACAGAATTGACAACAAGCTGTTTGAGGCGTGTCCACTCAGCATCTGTTGCAGCGATGGCACCCCTCAGGTCACAATACTCAGGACGCAAGAGCATCTCCCACGACAGCACAACAGAGTTCTGCTCAGCTACACTCTTGCCCTTGTATCGCTTGGCTGTTTCGGTCTCTTCCTTCACAAGTTGAGTATTGGGCACACCAACATGATCAGCATCATGAATCAATGCAGATAGGATACAGGCAAACTGCGTAAGAGGATCCGAAGTTATGCCATACGTATGGTCATGGAGGCTGGAGGCCACACATTTGCCTGTATCAATTCTATCTGAGGAGTGGGCAACAATACGGGACAGGAGTTTGGACACTGACATAATCACATGGCTCGCATGTTCAAAATTATGGAAAGGCTAACATTTTGTGGGAGAGCAAGCAGGATTAGGTACACTGCCAGTACATTTTGTTGTTCTCTTTTCAGCCTTCTCATGACTTACATTGTTGTGGTAGAGATCTGCAACGCTGGTCACATACTTTTTGAGCTGCTGCACAACATCTTCAGGCAGTTCAATGGACTCTGGATCTTCTTGTTTCTTGGATAGTTCATGATCAAAGTCTGGAAGCTCAATGATCTCGCAGACTTCATCAATCACACTTCCCACAGCTCCAGGAGGTTGGATGATGGCACATGATTTAGCCCTGGGTAGCATAGCTTTCTTCTTTGCTTTGGCCATAGCATTACGGCGAGCAACAATCTGCTTCAAAGCCCCCTTTAGAATATCCACATTCCATTCAATCAGTCTTGCTGCCTTGTCATTTGGGATCTGGTAAATTTCTTCCAGATGGGCATGGGATGAGCTTATATCACTGCTGTCATGTGACTTGGGGGAAGACCCCTTTACATTTAGCCAGTAGGTTTGGAGCTAGAGAAAAGGATCCAGTGAACAAAAGAGGTGAGTGACTTGTCCATGCATGACACACCCTAATGGATCTTAAACAAGATGCGGTCACTCACTTGGCCCTTCCCTTTCACAAAGACTTCATTGGCTCTTGGGATTAACCATCTTTCCTTCCCTGTAGCCTTGAGCAGTTCTGCAGTCTCAGCTGAAACGTGAACCTTTCCTGGCAAGGCAGTTGATTCCATTCTAGCTGCCATGTTCATGGTGTCACCAAACAGCTGGAAGCGAGCTCGATCACCCCTGAGCACCCCTGCAGTGACTGGACCACTGTGCAAGCCAATCCGGACATTCAGGTCTCCTGTGTCAGGCCCAAGTGTTACCTGGTGAGAGAAAAAGAAAAATGAGGTATTGCGAGTCAGAGAAGCGAAGTTGATTGATATGACACTCTCCTGCTCATTTCGCACCTCCAATCTCTTGGTGAGCAGTCCCATCTTATAGACACAACGAGAAGCTACACGGCTCATCACAACAGCATGATCCTTTCTCGGGTCGGGAAGCCCTGCAACGGCAACATAGCAGTCTCCGACTGTGGAGGAAAGATTCAAAATTGTTGAGAAGGGTCCACAGTGGCATTAGGCAGTGCATGACTGGCACTCACCTGTTTCCACCTTGAAGGCACCTTGCTGCTTGGTGATCTCATCATAAGCTTCATAAATAGTCTCCAGTAGCGTGAAAACTTGAGATGGCTCTCTCTCACTGGACCAGGCTGTGAAACCTGCAATGTCAGCAAACCTACAGATCAATCAGTTAGAAACACAGTGCAAGACCAACCAACCTGCGTGCAATCTGGCACAAGATGAGACTTACATGACTGTGGTATCAGTAAATAGATCTGCAATGGGCTTGGACTTCTTTTTGTTGCTTTCATCGTCACTAAAAGGTGCAACGTCTTCGCCACTCTCAGAATCATGACTCGTGTTGAAGAGAAATGATTTGAGCTTGGACTTTTCATCGGCCATCATCCGTTCTCGGATCTGGGCTGGAAAGAGGGATGACACAATGGCATTGGATCTTGCTGTCACTTGATATGCCAGGATGAGTTCCTGGTTGATGGTGTTGGAGATGAAGAAGGCAAGTGTAGGCACAATTATGGCGACCGCAAGAATGACAACCTGCTGGCCAGTCCAGGCACCGGGACTGGTGCCATTCTTGTCCGATCCTTTCTGGCATGTATAGGAGGAGGTGTCACCAGGAAAGTATGTTACACAAAGCATTCCAAAGAAGTGTAGTGTACAAAATGCAAAGGCAATCACACCAGCACTCAGGTATCGAAGCCACTGCTGACTGATCCTCCACTGCAAACGGAAGATAATCCAAAAACCAACGAAACAAAAGATGAGGGCCATGCAGCAGGATACGGCAATGAGTCCCACATCCCATTCTTTTCTGAATGGTCCCTTTTTGGCCATGGTTCCTGTGTAATGCATCACTATGGCCCCAGAAGCAGCTAGGAAGCTGCCCATTGCCAAGTGCTGCAACCTGTAGAAACAGGTTACCTTGGTGAGCTTCCAAGCGGCTTCCTTGTCCGATACATAGTTGTTTCCCACAATGCCCTCCAAGACCTTGATCCTATCTGGTGTTGCGAATACATCATTCCCTGCTACCTTGATTGCCCCAAACATCAGAACTACCACAGCAGCAAGAGACCCAACAGTAATGGCCCAATCGTAGCAAATGGGTATCCCTTCTATTGTCACAGCTGACAGTCCCACAAAGTGCATGCACCAAACAGCACCAAACCCCAACATGATAGCAGCATAGACATCAGGATACTTGATGATGGCCGCCTTCTTCAATTCCTCTGACCTCCAAAGGCAGTGATCCATCAAGTGAACAGCACTGTAGGAAGCAACACAAGCGAGAACATAGGCAAAGATGACAAAGGCAAAGTTCCAGGTCTGCTTGAGTGGCTCTTCTGCAATACCTTCATACTCATAGGATGAGTCCATTAGCAAAGTAGCAAGGGTATCCACCTCTGTAGCCGAAAGAGCTTCAGTTCCGTTGAGGGCCTTCCCTTGAACCACGAAATCGGGGTGCAAGAATCCCATGTTCAGCGCAATATCTGATGAAGAGTGAGTGAAAGTCCCCAGTGGAAATACTCGGTTGCTCTATCTTTCTCTTCAAAAGTGTGAGCTCCGGTGAAGAAGAGCGGGATGATGTCGACAAGGTCAAGGCCAATTGCCCTTGGCTCCAGCAAGCCACCTTCCGCCCTATTCTGGTGAAAGGAAAGACTACAGTGACGATCGTAGAACTACTTATGCCTCGAAGCAGCCTTGGACAGTAGATCTAGGTATTAATAGAACAGCACTCGAAAATAAGTGAAAAGCAACAAGGTCACTTTGAAAATATAATTCCTGACTCATAAGACCGAGGTATTAATAGACTACAGCGTGAAGAAGCACTGAGATCTAGAGGTCCGGTGGCTCTTGGATAGTACTCGGCGGGAGACCGGAACACTACTGGAACACTGGAACGAAGCCGAGTGGCAAAAGAAACTCACTAAGAATGGAAAGTTTCGGCTTGACGTCGGTGTTGGTCTAAATACTCTACTAGAAAGCCGTGGTCCTTTCCTGCTTTAAGAACTCGATGAATGTTTGTTATTTCCACGTTTTCTTTCGCAAAGCGACCTGGCCATGTATCGTTAAAGCTTGCTTTTGTTGGTTGCCGCAGAGGCAATTGACGTGGTGTTCCAAGTTCAAAGATCAGATGTCTTTATTGAGCCTCATAATTCCTGGTGACACATATCGAATTAATCAGTCTTAAAGGTACATGTAGCGGTACCGTTGGCTCGTGAGTAATTTGACAAAGTCGAGCATCTCCACATCTCCACACTCCAACACTCAACTTGTGAAGTTGGAAGTTGGAAGACAACTGTTCGAGATCTGCACATCAGATTCTGCACATTGAGATTCTACCACGCTATCATCTCGCACGTCCTATGCATACGTGTATCTACTAGTAGACCTAGTAGCTAGAAAGAGAGCATCCACAATAGAGCCCCGCAGCAATATGTTTTCATAGTTTCCATAGTCGAGCAAATGGCATCTGCTTGTTTTTGCCACGCACACACCACAAGCTTGCCCAGTTGATCGACTAGCTAGCCGCAGCAATCAAGAATCCGATTGACACTGGTATTAGCAAAGCGTTCTGAGAACTGGAAAGGCTCACTCGAAGTACCGGCATGAAGCCGTGGCGAAAGAAAAGCCTCGACTTTCTGGACATTATACCGGTACCGGTACGGCCTCCAACCAACGCTCTTCTTCGCGCCTCTATGGCTGCATCAGAACTAATTGATGTGTCAGGTACATTTAAACATGTAGTTTAGCTACATCCATTCCATCAAAGAATGCAAAAACAGAATGATCGTAGCTAGCTGGGATTCACATTGTGCATTGTGTGTAGGAGTACTTGAGCAAGATACCTAGACTAACCAGGGGAAGTCACACTCGGAGCCGAGTGAGTAAGCTTGAAGGAGATCCAAGAATTTCATAGCTTACCCCCGTGTGAGTCTGAAGTATAACGTCTAGTTCTGTTTGCGTTGAAGCTAACGGTGTGAAAGTACGTAAAACATTAAGGTGGTGGAGAATGTGGTGAACAGATTTTTTTTAGGGTTAAGATTCTTTTGCTGCTGCGCTGCCTAGCATATGTGTGACTCCGTCATTTCTTAGTTTTTGGTTTGAGTCTTTGAATTTGGTTTGAGTGTTTGCACAAGATATGGATACAGTAGTGTTGTCTGGGTGGTAACAATTCCAGTCAGGACCTTAGGAATGTTACCATTTTTGAATCCTATGCCCAGTGGGCATGAGTTTCAAGGACGGGTGAATGTGATTGTGTAAGCATTTTGTGGAGCATGGGTTGTTAGAGGCAAGTCAAAGCACACCATCAAACGAAAACGAAAACGAAAACGAAAACGAAAACCAAACAAAAGATGGAAAAGAAAGTAATAAACTGCCAAACCAGACTACCAAGCCAAATACATTATCTTTCGAATATGGTGCCCATTGGGCATGCTATTCAATAACCTTAACCCTATTACTTCAATGTACCTTAAATCCACATTTCTATGCAGTCATAGTTCATCTTAAGTACGTCTTGCCACCATCTACTTGAAGGCAACTTGCAATAAGTCTATAAAAAGCCTTAGTTTTCCAATGGCATGCTCTTACTATTATATCATCATGTATATTAATTAAATCTAAGTAATGAACATGCTTGCCTAAGTAAATATCCAAGTTTTGCCTATGTCACATTTTGGATAAAATGTATCTATATCTGAGGACTTTTATGCATTAAATAGGACACTTGCCTTTTTGGCTGGCTTTCTGCATTAAATTTCTCCAGCTACTAAGATACGGGTAATGCTCGATTCAGCTGAAATGCCAAAATGCTACAAAATTAGCTAAATACTCAAAATGATAGTTCTAGGCACCACATCACCAGACAGACCCACACGGGGTTGATAACTACTAATCATTGTGATCAATCAATCAACCTAGTAGACTAACTACCTTCATGTACAGGCAGTGCCCACGTCTACTTTGAGCTTCAGTTGCGAGGACCGAAGCCTGAATCGAATCGAATCGAATCTGCGTGTCCACATGAAGCTCGCAGTTTCCCTTGCAAGGTCTTTTAAAAGGTGAATTTCGGGCAACCTTGGCCTTGAAGAAAATGCAGGGCTTGCCTCAATACGGCTGTCTCAATTCTTGGCTCATTGCCGGTCACCTTTATCTGCAAGCTGGCCAGACCGAGCTAGCTAGTAGTACAGTAGGCTACTATCGGTACAGTACATGTATGCATCCAGTTTCACAACATGTACCCGAGCACCCTACCGTATGGTGCTGGTAGTACGGTACCCGATATCATTGTAAATCCTCGGGCGCGAGCAAGATAGAAGACACCGTGCGGTAGCGGTACTTGGAAGAAATCATGAAACATAGTCCAATACAATATATCACATTCCTTGAATGCCGGATCTCTGAAGCTTTTAATTCGTACAGTGCAGTGCGGTGGGTACAAAAATCATCAACGAAAATTGTCTGCAAAAATACTAAAAGACTGTCCACCCGCACTAATTCAGAAGCAATACTTCACAATACTGAAAGGGTTTGGGAGAAGTGTTCAGGAGCAGTGTTGGGCAGAAGAAGTGTTGGGCAGACTGAAAGTTTTCGGGAGCAGTGTTGGGCAGAAGTGTTCCCAAATTTGCAGAGGAATGCGATTCTCAGCTTGCCTTTTGAAAAACACGTATGCATTCAATTTAATCAGCCCATTAGGTATCACCGAAAGTAATTGGTTGGCTGAGGAGCTGGAGCTCCAGAACTGCATTGGAGAGATGTGGATAGTCCGCTCATTCCAGGGAGTAGCTACACTGTACTACTTGTACCGGCAGCTAGTATCGTACTGGACACTGATGTCGCATGGGGGGGCATTATCGTAGTACGGCGAGAAGGGGTTGTGTGGATCTCAAATTCGACATGAGAGGTTCTTGGCTGGTCTCCCAGCCATCTGATACCCTTGGTCAACCATAGAATTTCGAAACCAAGGCAATCCATTGTAGGTCTCTTTAATAAAAACGCTTGTTTTGCCTCTGCCGTACGCCAGCAAAATACCAGCAAAAGAAGATCCATCTAATTGTAATTGGAGAGAGAGTCAGACAGACAAAAAAGAAAGCCCGGGGCCTTATTCACGAAACAATGACGAAACTCGTGTGTGGATAATCACGCCCTGCCACGCAAATGCTGTACAAATAGTACGGAGGCACGAAAATTCCCCAAAGAAGATCCTAAAAGGAACTACAGTAGCATTTGAAAAGGTGAATTGCGTGTGCTATTTTAGGCATCTTTGACGATTATTGCATGCGTATAGAGCATCGTGGCGACGCCGTAAAGATTGATTTTTGCCACCAAAGGAGTGACGAAAAAGAGCCGAAGGGCTTGAGCTTGTTGGTATTCTCAAGATGTCACTCGTTTAAATTCCACCTCCTCCCAGGAACATGTTGACGCGTTGCTGATCAAAAAAGAGGACAAAAAGATGACGAAATGAGAGTGAGATGAACCGAGCCGCAATCCATCCACGGTCCACTACGGCATCCATCACGCACCATGATATAATCTTGTTCGGGATCGTAGGGATGTTCCTTACTGGGGATCTCCAAGACTGTAGGTATTGTTTGATTGTAGTCCTTCAGTACATGACGAATATCGTTGGCAATGTGCTGGTTGATGAGGATAATTCCGATGTCATTTCGCTGGGACAGCTTTTGGAAGGATTCCTCCACTTGCGTGAGCTGCGTGTCTTGCTTGACAATCAGAAAGTTGGATCCCTCGGCAGTTCGATGTCCTACTCCAGCCAACAGGAACCCTGTCACGGTATCCTCGTCACCGATCACTGCTACAAGCTTTCCGACGTCCATGGTTGTCTATCTTCTTTTGTTATTATAGTAGTCTATCTATCAATTGAGCAGCCGTCAAATGCAAGCGCCATGGAGCACATTTCTTTCGATCTTTTATATACATCTTCGTGGCTGTATATAAATTAGCGATTAACGGATGGATGGATTCAACACCGTAGAGCTGCTATTACATTCGAAGTCAAGTTGTCCTGTACAGTATACGACTGTACTCCTCTAATAAATCACAGGACAAGAGAACTAACTGTACCGTATGGCTGATGCTCTCAATGATGGCATGGTAGTAATTCAATGAACCAACTAGACTATAACACTCCAGCCAGCGGAATTTCAATGTCGATCTCAGCCAAGGGGGTAGCTAGCTACGTGGAACCACCCAGGTTTCTATCTGCACTGTAAATTCTTTTTTTCCAAAGGAGATGCAAGTAGAAGGCCTGCTCTGAAGTCTACGGGGACGTCAGAAGTACATGTAGAACGACCATTATCTGCAGCAATTCCAAGGAACGAGCTACTAGTATTGCACGGTAATAATCGTCTCCACGCACCTCTGTTCAGCAGATGGGAAGTGCTGGCTTTGGCAACAGTTTTGGTTGATCGTTCCAACCCCCTCGTTATAGTTCTAGCTAGCTACCTAGTTGTTGCTAACGTTGTCCAATGCAAGGAGACCTCTGCACGAAGACACAACTTGGGCACGTCGATCGTGGGCGCCCCTTCATGGAGCGTAGGATGAGGAAACAAGAGTATTCTCCCCAACCGAGGCTGCACTGCTTCCAAGACCTTTTGGGTCTTTGGTTCGAACAAGATCGTTTCCCCTCCAGCTTGGCAATCACGCAGATACAATAGCATGGTATGCGTCGACTGCAAACCAGTATCTTCACAAACCTTGTTTCCATCCGTATGAGGATCCAGTCTCCCTCCAACCTGGTCGTACTCCAAGAATCGCATATATGCCAGCACGTGAACGTGATATGACTGTCTCGAGTGGTGGTTGAGCGCAGTTTGGATTGCCTCTAGGAGTCCATCACGAATCCCAGGACATTGCTTGGCCGAAGAGAAGAATCGTCGCTTGCAGGTTGGACGTTTTGCGTCCAGTGGAAGGCTGAGCCGAAACTCATGGACGGCCTGCAAGAAATCGTCGGTTAATACATCGTCAATGATCCAGGCACTACCGGTGGTGCTGTGGGGTGGTTTGGATGATGTCGCCGATGAACCCTCGTCTGATACCGTAGTACCGGTACCAGTAGCTGGGGAGATATAAATCTGCTTGACTCTCATCATCATGGCCACCATCTCCAATGGAGAATTGTCACCAGTTTTGGTGGCTGCCATTGCTTGTGTTTCGTCAGATGATTTTTCATTTGAGGCAAAAGGGCGTCACGCATTCATTCGAAGTCAGGAACGACCATACCACGATGACAGCACCGCTTCCCGTCTGCTCAGCGAAGTTAAGCATCGTCGGGCCAGGTTAGTACTACGGTGGGGGACCACGTTGGAATCTCTGGTGTTGTTCTTTTCTTTCTGCGACGAAGGGTGCCTCTCTTTGTTGCTGCTGTGCTGCATGATGGAGGTCGAGGTGTGGCGTGTTGATGGTTGACACGCAAGGTCTCAGTTTTGTTGGGTTATGAGCTCAACTGCTTTGTTGGTGCCAACATGTCGTCCGGCTTGTTCAGGTTGCTGATGTCACGTCCAAGGAAACCACGGGCACGTTGGCACTCCTCCCATGAATGTGTCTTGGAATGAAAGCATGTTGTATGCATAGAAGAATCGAATTAGAGCATTGCTGCAGAAGTTGATGACTTGGAAGTTCCACAAAAATGCCCATGGCTGTCCTTGGAGCATTGAGACATGTGGTTTTTGTGCTGCTGGAGATGGCCAATGAATCCACTCCAAATCCCACACCTTCTGTGACTCGACACCTGCTCCTACCGGTATCCGTACATTAGGGTTTCCCGACCCAAACACAGTACCGATAATGATGACTGTGATGAAGGGTGGAGCGCAGTCCATTTTCCTCGGGGCTCCTGGGGAGGAGGCTGGTGTTTGAATAGTTTCAGTTGAGTGCGCTAGTTATATTTTTCAGCTTTAACTAAGGTCCAACACTCTCTGTCTTTGTGTCTGTCAGTGTCTTTGTCTATATCCTCATCATGAACATCCTCATAATGACCGTTATTTCCTTCAAAGAACTTTAAGCATCCACAACCAACACTTGGCCCGTAATAAAGCCGTCGACGGAACGTTCAAACGCTTTCCCAACAAGAGCACCAGGCACCGGCTGAAAGCCAGGCATCATTTCACCGTAGACCTCCCATGCCTCCTCCAAGACAGTCGGGTTGACCGAGTTGATTCGAATGCCGCGGGGCAGCTCATGGGCGACGCACTGAACGAAAGTATCAATGGCGCCACTGGTAGTGGCATCGGCAATGGCCGTGGGGATCGGTTTCTTGTTTAAGATTCCCGTAATCAAGGTGAAGGATCCGTTGTCTTTGATGTAGTCAAGGCCAATTTTTACCAAGTTGATCTGGCCCATCATCTTGCTGTTTACAGTTGTGCTCCACTGCTCCGTGGTCATGTCCTTCAAGTTGGCGTACTTACACATACCTGCGGTGTTGACGACTGCATCGAACTCACCCACAGCCTTGTAGAGCTCAGCGATCGAATTCTCGTCAGTGAGATCCACGTTGAAGTCGTATCCCTTGCTCCGTCCAGCAGTAATGACCTTATGCTTACCCAAACCTGTGAGGGCGGCCTTGCCCATGGTACCATTGGCTCCAATGAGGATGACAGTCTTCATTTTGTTTGCTTTGCTTACTTTGTTCGCTTGATAATTTGGTTTTCTCGTTTTGTGAGAAAGAGGGAACCGAGGCAAAGATGATGCCGGTTGATACATACCGTACTCTAGCTAGTACTGTGACCAAACAAACGAGAGTTTTGAGACGTCGAAAGAAGATCCGTCAGATTCCGTGAAGACTTGAAGCTCGGCATGGTGAACGTCGAAGGATTTAGTACGGGAGAAAACTATACAAATTTTCAGAGTACCTACGAGAGCACATCGCAGGAAGCTTCACTTTGCATCCGACGAGAAACCATGAAGGCTTGAAGCTCGGCATGTGACCGTCGAAGGATTTAGTACGGGAGAAAACTATACAAACTTTCAGAGTGCCAACGAGAGAACACCGTAGGAAGCTTCCTTTCTCGTCAATGATATCTGTCACTACTAACTGGTCTTGTTACGTGTTGCTATGCTGTCGTACTGTACTTGCTCCCTTGGTTCCCTTGTGGGTTCAATTCGTTCAGGAGTTACTGTGCAGATAGTGATTTGAAGAAGTCCACAGTTACTCGTAGGCCTCATCGCAGGGCCATCGCTCGAAGCTTCTGTCAGAACTGTGCAGCGAAGCTTCTGTCAGAACTGTGCAGGCAAGCTTATGCTTTTTAAACAAGGGTATAAACTCACTTGCCTAGTGAGTGCTGACCACTTGGAAGTTCTCAATACTAGTATAGCCCTGCTGATCATGGCTGTCGTTGCTGTGCTGCTGGAGGTGGCCACTTGAAAATCCAGACAGACTGTACCGGTACCGGTACCAGTACCAGTCCCTACTGAAGCGCAGAGGTTCGCTTTGTTCTAGAGCAAGCCGGTTCCGATCGAAGGTTCGCTTTGTTCTGCCCCAACTCTTCAAGTTCCCTTTGAATTTATCAATTACAACAGCTAGCTAGAGTCTAGCTAGCTCTAGCTAGCTAGTGGTAGCATAGAGAAGCTATACCGCGATCGTCCACCCCCAACTTTCTTTCCTTCCAATAAATAAAACAAGATGGCCCGTCGTAACCATAAGAAGTCTCGCAACAAAAAGAAGAAGAATGGTGCGCAGGCTAATTGCTCCGCTGCACCCGCAACCAGTGCGAGCAGACCTCCTCTGAGGAGTTTGTTGTCTGTTGAGGATTGTCCGGAACAAATGCCACCAGTGTTCGATTCCATGGTGCGCGAGAGAGATGTCGTGGGGCATGATGATATTTCCGGCGAAGATGCTCTGGACGCCTGGGCCGACAAGGTGCTTGATTTTTTGGAGTTTTCAAAGAAATGCGATGCCTGGCAGGCTACCCACGATGACGAAAATTTGGCACCGAATGCACCATCCACCCTCGGTGCTGCCAAGCCAACCACCACCAAATCATTTGCCCAGCCAACCGTAGGAGAAGCGGAGAGTGGGGCGAAGAAGCCAAAACAATAGCTGCCAAGGAAAACAAATTGTCCTGCACTCGATGTGGCAAGCAGGAGGATTTGGAGGGTGGGTGCAAAATCCTACGTTGTACGCAGTGCATGGTGGCAGGATATTGCAGCAAGGAATGCCAAATGATGGACTGGAAGACACACAAGAAACAGTGCAAAGACATGTTAATCGAACGAGTAGCAGCCGCAGTGACACGGAATTTTGCGGAGGACCCGGCTGTTCCAAATGACATTCCGAGACAATTCATTGTATTGCCACCCGATCTTACTGGATATTCCAAGGATGTCTTATTGATGATTGCCATTTGGGATTTTGAAGAGATCATGGCGACCCATGTGCCTCGGCGTGTCTTTGACACTGTGGTTGGGTGCATCAAATTGTTTTTCGAAAAGGTGAAGACACCTGGTTCCTTGGTATCTGAAGAGGAAATTGCTGATATGTGCACTGATGGAACCATGCTGTTCAAGATTGGTTACCCAGGTGTTCGCCTGGCTAGTCAAATGGAAATCAATTCGGAAGATGGCAACTTTGCTTTGGATTTTGCAAGCCAGACCCAAATCCCCAGAGGTTACCAGCTGGACCCACGAAAGATGCTTGGTGCCCCAGCTCATGTCATCTCTATGTGGGAAAGTGCCATGGACGAATTCCGTCGGGATAATGGCGAAAAGGATTGTGATAAACCTTTCTGGGAAGAGCGCCCCTGGTAGAAACTTGCAGTGCGTCCCGCCAAAATCCAACATCCCAGTGTGGCCCCCACATCACCCATCGACAGTACTACCGGTGCTAATCCACCAAAAACAAAGCTACATACTAAACGAAACCTAGTAAAAAGCCTACTAGTAATGAGATAACCAACAAAAGATCGACCTGAGAAGCAAATGATTTGCTTGGGACTTATCCAGCTAGCTAGTGCCGCTTGCTTGCATCTCCACTCTGCCTGGATTGCTAATATCCAGTAACTACCGGGCTCCAACCCAAGGAGGTTTTCGTTGTGCCTGGTGGACTGGTTGGGGGCTCGTAATAAGAGCCTGAACCAACGAATCCAAGCCAATTAAATGAAATCACTCTTCAGCAGCAGCTGCTTCTTCTGTTGAAGTTTCTTCTGTGGCTTCTTCTTCTGCTGTTGTTGCCTCTGTTGCTTCTTCTGTTGTTGTTGCTGCTTCGGTTGTTGCAGCTGCTTCTTTTTCTTCTGTTGCTGCTTCTGTGGCTTCTTCTGTCGTTGTTGCTTCTGTGGCTTCTTCTTCTGTTGCTGCTTTGGTGTCGGTTGCTTCTTCCGCTGTGGTTGCTTCTGTTGCTTTTGCTTCTGCTTCTTTTGCTGCTCCTGCAGTATCAAATTGAAACTTGACTCCCGAAATCTCTTCGCTTTGTTTCCAAAGCAACTCTCCCAAGGCTGGATCCGTAGCAAAGCCTCCAAGTGTTTGCAATTTCATACCCGTGTAGTAACCACCACCGACAAGATTATCTGTGGTACTGGCCAAATACACTTGTGTGTTGGCTCCTTGTGCGGGTGTCAGCAACAAGCCCAAGGATGTTGAAATTGGAACCAATGTCTTGCTGAAGAAATTCTGCAGTGGTTTGTAGGATGTTATTTGTCGTGCCAGGTCGGTGGCCACCGTCCCGGGATGCAAGGAGACGGCAGTGTAGCTGGACCGCGCGTTCAATTGAGAGGCAAAGTAGACATTGGCCAGCTTACTGTAGCCATAGCTACGAACGGGTATGTAGGGTTCCGGTTTCCAAGCCTGGTCCAATTTGAGTCCGCCGGTGTAGCTGGGGAATGTGTGGGCCAAGCTGGACACGACAACAATGCGTGCATTCTCGTTCAAAAATGGTAGTAGCGATGCCGTCAAAACAAAATGTCCCAAATGATTGGTATGCATTTGCTGTTCCACTCCCAAATGACTCATTTGCAGTTTGGCGGGTGCCATGATTCCGGCATTGAGCATCAAAACGTCAATTTTGGTGGGTATCTGCCATTCGGCGGCGGCCTTTGTGGATTCCAGTTGGTCCAATTCTAGAATTTGGTAGGATACGTCGACGGTTCCATCATCGGTACCAGTACAATAGTCTTGAATATCCTGTACGGCCGTTTGACCCTTGGTATCGCTCCGTGCCGTGATGATGACTTTGGCTCCTGCTTTGGCCAACCGCTTGGCGGATTCGAGGCCCAAACCGGTCGTTCCGCCAGTGATCAATACAGTTTTGCCGTGCATGGGAGGCGGGATAAAGGCACCCATGTTGGCCCGATGAGCCAACACGGCGACCCCTGCCACGGCAGCAGCCGCTGCAAGGAGACCCACTGTCAGACTAGCCATGTTTTTTGGTTTGGAAAAAGTAGAACAAAGAACTTCTGGTTTATGCTTTCGTGGATTGGATTTTGTGCGGAAGCTTTGGTGGGTCTGAAATGGATTTGTGGGGATGCTTTTGGATCTTTGGATCCCGGTAGTCTATCTTTGGGGTTTGCGAACCCGGATCTTTGGATCTTCCATCGACGTCATTTTCTCAGAAAAGATCGCGACAAAGAAATGCCAATGATGTCTCAATTCCACCACCCACGCTTCTGCGGATGATGTCCATAGGATGCTAATGACTGCTACAAGTTATTAGTACTTTGCTATTGGTATGTGACAGACATTCTTATTTGAATAGATCAGGCCAAGAACGAAACAGAGAAGAAAGAAAGATGCAGTCAATAATACACTTTGCCATTAGTGCGTTGCTTCTACTACTAGTACTGCAATGCCCATCATCCGTCACAGCCTCCACTTGGGTCATGCCCGAATCGAGCTACCCCAATCCGTTCTGGCCCAGTGGCGCCAATCCCCGCGACGTGGACGCCTTGGTAGACTTGGTCATGAAGGACAAGACCATCAATCTACGCGCCATTCCCGACCGCTTTGAACGTCAACTCTACAAATCCACCATACTCACGGCCGTCAATTGCTTTTACGAAAACTTGGCATACTATCATGGCAGCCAGGTCATGGGACACGAATTGCGATGGATTCGACTCCCCAATCGACGCGCTAGTTTGCAACGACAGTATGAAATTGCCGTGCACGAAAATCAAGACATTGACGAACGTCTGCTGGAAGAAACTGCTGCACGGTTATTGGACAATCAATCCATCAATCAACGATTCTTGCCGGATGCCCTCGAACGAAAACTATACGTCAATTGTCTCAAAATTACCTTTCGCGTACTAGCACTACTGGCAGGATCTATCCGCGTCCGATTGTGCGGACACGAATTGTCCATGGACTTGTCCAAAGTCAGCAAACCCATTCTGAGCAAATCCGTGCAACGGGCCAAAATAGATCGCGCGTTGGTACGTCAATTGGCGGAAGATGCCGTCGTCAAACAACAACGAAAATTCTTTTTGTTTTTCTGGAAGGAACCCTTGCAAGAACTCAAGATTAATCTACATGCCAGTCTCTACGCACTGCTCTTGGCCATTACGGATGATTTGCTCGCCAACTTTTCCATGGAACTTCTCTCCGATCGGATCAGTTTGGATTTGGCACCCAGTAAATTGAATAAGAAAAAGAAGAAAGAGGAAGATGAGGAAAGCAAGCAATAGCCGGATTATTATAGTTGCAGTGCGTGATGCCATGAAAAGATTGACGAGTGGTCATTTTGGATATGATTGCGGTTACGAGGTACTGGCTACCGGTACCAGGTACTGTAGCTAGTAGAATAGAGTCGCAGTGAAAGACAAGATCCCAAGAAGGAGGCCACGTTAAAGTAGTCTAGCCTTACTCATATATATAATTTTCGATTCCGGTGCCTAGATAGGATTAGTCAGACTGAAAAATGCTGAAAGCTCCACTGATATATCATCCTTCTCGATTCTCCACCAGTAGACTAGCTCTTCATTCATTGTCAGTTCTCATCCATCCGCCGCTACCATGTACGAACTTCTAAATTCTAAACCTTCCAACCAGGCTCGACTCTACAGTATTCAAACCAACCCTCCCCCTCCATCGTTGTCAATGCGATCATCTGTTTTGACACGACCAGCTGTTACTGGTGACTGGTGACGCGAGGATACACCTACCGCGAAGATCGCACAGCGAACTGGTACCACCCGGGACAGCGTACCAATCATTTCACTGGTTCAATATGACTTCCGTCGAACTTCCATGGACGATGCTCTTTATATCCTTAGTCGATGATCCAAAAGAAATGTTCCAAAATGGCATAGAGATCAAGACACCCTTTAAAAACCCCAATACCCCAATTGCCAAAATCTTTTTCAGCAACCCAAAGCTGTTGCGTACGACGTACGAGCACTGTTGTTGTTGGAGATCTTGGGAAATCATTCTTCTCCCCTTCTCCAATTCACAATCTCCACAAAGCAGTTTACGAAGTATTGAAAAGCAATGAAACTCTTCTTCTCCCTTCCAACGTTAGCGCTCGTTGCTGCTTTGCCCATGGCTGAGGGTGCGGTCATTGGTAACCAAACTGACCCTGGATCCTTCTGGGCTATCTACCCCGATGGCGGTGCTGCTGCTGAGTGTGTCATGAATCCAGGCACCAAAGTCGATGACTCCTGCTGTGCTGCCGTGACACCACAGCCTGTCATGTCCAGCATGTTTTTTGCTGACTGCTTTTCCTTTGGCAATGATGAGCAGACCCGGGCCTATCGCGGATGTACAGAGGAAGGGATGGCCATCTATGGTGAGGGCTGCGATACCGGCACGTCCTTGAATGGGACTGTGGAAGAATGTGGCTGCAAGTTTACTGTACTGGGCACGGGATGCCACAAAGCAAATGATTTCCCCGATGATCCCCGGCAGTTCTTTGTCTACTTGGATAATTGAGTGGAAGACGATATGATGGATGAAGATGTTGCTTTACCCATGGCTGAGGGTGCCAGCGATGTCATTGGTGACCAAACTGACCCTGGATCCTTCTGGGCTATCTACCCCGATGGCGGTGCTGCTGCTGAGTGTGTCATGAATCCAGGCACCAAAGTCGATGACTCCTGCTGTGCTGCCGTGACACCACAAGCCTGTCATGTCCAGCATGTTTTTTGCTGACTGCTTTTCCTTCGGCAATGATGAGCAGACCCGGGCCTATCGAGGATGTACAGAAGAAGGCATGGCCATCTATGGAGAGGGATGCGATACCGGCGCGTCCTTGAATGGGACTGTGGAAGAATGTGGGTGCAAGTTTACTGTACTGGGCACTGGATGCCACAAAGCCAACGATTTCCCCGATGATCCCAGGCAGTTCTTTGTCTATTTGGATGACATTGAGTGTGAAGACGATATGATGGATGAAGATGTTGCTTTACCCATGGCTGAGGGTGCCAGCGATGTCATTGGTGACCAAACTGACCCTGGATCCTTCTGGGCTATCTACCCCGATGGCGGTGCTGCTGCTGAGTGTGTCATGAATCCTGGCACCAAAGTCGATGACTCCTGCTGTGCTGCCGTGACACCACAACCTGTCATGTCCAGCATGTTTTTTGACGACTGCTTTTCCTTCGGCAATGATGAGCAGACCCGGGCCTATCGAGGATGTACAGAAGAAGGCATGGCCATCTATGGAGAGGGCTGCGATACTGGCGCGTCCTTGAATGGGACTGTGGAAGAATGTGGGTGCAAGTTTACTGTACTGGGCACTGGATGCCACAAAGCCAACGATTTCCCCGATGATCCCAGGCAGTTCTTTGTCTACTTGGATAATATTGAGTGCAAAGACGATATGATGGATGAAGACCATGAACATGACCGTGACGACCACAATGAGACATCTTTGGATGAAAATACTCAATCAGAAGATGTCAGTATGGGCTTTGACATCAGCAGGAAATTGGTGGCAGCTCTTGTTGGATCTGTCATTCTTGCCGTCTCCTGCTAAGCTTATAAAACATCTTGTTGTTGTTGCTAAACTACTGCTGAGTATCTGCTAGATCTTGACATGATTCCATTTGATGCTTCTGCTACCCTCCTAATATTCGCAGACATTGTTTCTACTGTACAAATTGATGGCAAAGCAGCACATTCCTCTTCGAAATCCCCGGAGAATTGTAACGGGGACGAAGAGTTTAGCTAGCATCCAGACAGAAGCAGAGAGGGCCAAATTGACAAACCAACAACAAAGATCTGTGTGGCCTTACACTCTCCTTTATTGAAGGCAGGTTCGATTTTGGAGGCATCCTCCGTTGTTGAGTTCATGAGGTTAAAGCCCGGTAGGATTCACTTTCAGACTCCTCTTCAGAAGCTCACAATATTTTGAAGAGTCCACAAGCAAGAAGGTTGGTTGTAGCAATAGACTACCTTAACCTCCAAACAAATGGTTGCCTTTCGAGATTCTTCGCAACCTGACTGCATTCATGAGGAAGTCAGGCATCCATGAGACATCTCGTGTTGGTTGGTTGACTTGCCACCCGCACAGTACAGTCCATTGCAGGATCTGACAGGGTTGGCGAGACAGAATTCAATCATTAGACTGGCAATTCCGATTTATTCGATTGAGATTCGATTCGATCTTCTGATTCAAAAAGCAGTCGGATTTGTTAAATTGAAGAGCCTTTGTAAAATTGGGGCTTTATGGTCATCATTTCAGGAAAAACTTCTAAAAAGGGAACCCATAATCTTTTCGGTGTTCTGGGTACCGGATGATCGCCAAAGCATTGGTAGTTATTTATTTATTATATATTGGTGCTGCCTCTCATTTTGACCTTGACCGTTGCATCCCCTTCTATCTCGCCATAACGCACAACAACATGCAACGATGAAACAAGTCTTCTTCTCCCTCCAAACTGTTGCACTTGTTGCTACATTGCCCATGGCTGGAGGTGCCGGCCATGTTATTGGCAGCCAAACAGATCCTGGTTCCTTCTGGGCGGTTTACCCTGACAGCAATGCCGCTGCTGATTGTATGGTGGATCCAGGCACCAAAGTTGACAACTCTTGCTGTGCCGCATTGACACCACAGCCCATCATGTCCAGTATGTCTTTGGATGAATGCTTTGCTTTTGCTTTTAACGAGCAGATTCGGGCCTATCGAGGATGCACGGAGGATAACCAGACAATCTACGGCGAATTCTGCCTTGCGGGTCCCCCCTTGAATGGGACTATGGAAGAATGTGGTTGCAAGTTCACGCTACAGGGCACTGGATGCTACAAAGCCAATGATTTTCCTAATGATCCCCGGCAGTTCTTTGTCTACTTGGACGATATTGAGTGCGAAGACAATAAGATGGACGAAAACGGCGAAGACGGAAACACGGACCACCAAGACGAGGCATCTGATGAAGACAACCACCCGGTTGGCGTCAGTGTAGCTTTTGGCAAACACAGGAATGAGGTGGTAGTCATTGTGGGATCTGCCATTTTTGCCTTCGCGTGTTGGGCTTTTTAAACTTAACTCGTGTTGTGCCAGATATTGCCGTGATCCGTTCTGTGTTTCTGTCACCCTCCTACTTTTAAAACAGTTGTTCCTACATGATGTACTGGCAGTAATCCGTAGACCTCTTCGAAATCCTAGCCGCATTCATGCGGACGTCCGAGGTCAAGATAGTGTCGATTCGATGATTCCGTCGCACCCAGACATGTACCGTACTGCAATAGGATTGCATGCGATACAGACTCCTCCCTTGCAAGTTGGCGACAGGTTGCCTTCTAGTAGGGACATAAACCGAATGGGTCTAAATTCCGCAAAGGAAACAAAAACAAAAACAAAAACAAAGGTCAAAGCTGCGTTTTCTGCTGCCCTATGGCAAATACCCGGAAAGTCGGACCACGAATCGGAGTACACTTGAAACAAATTCCCTCATGCTCGTTTTCTTTGGTGACGGGTCTGTGTGTGTTTAAAGGTGTGTGTGTGTGTTGTGGCCGCAGCGGAAACATCGATGTCGCTGGTTAGTTGCTCGTTTGCCCGCTTCGTCCTGCTCTACCGTATAGCTGCAAGCTGTTGCTCTGAAAACAGCTACATGTCCAAGAGAGGGGAAAGTCATTGGAAGTCCATCCACTGCATCCACTGCACCCAGGCATGTTCCGGAACAAAAGTGGGGTGACAGCTGATACAGACTCCATCGTAGACAGCCTCGTTGGTTATGGGCCTCGTTTCGGAGAAAGAGACTGCGTGTGTCCTCATTCCGCACTGGTCGCAAAGACCTTCGAGCAGGGCTATGGCTACACGCAGTTGTTCCGCATCTTCCCGCTCCCTAGCAACTTGTTCCGGGGTACACGTGAGCGGAGCAAATGCCCGGCTTTCACGACGTAGCGTATTGCCCTTGCGTTTGTCGTGTTGATGCTCAAAACGTTTGACAAATTCGTCGATTGTCTTGTAGCCCACACCGTTTTCAATAACGTTGCGGATAGATCGCTCGTCAAGAGGGTCGCTACAGGTAGCCTTTTCGGACGACACAGAGCAGTCCATGACGGCAAACTTGAGTTTGGTAGGAAAGACCGGCACGCCGATGGTAACGGCAATGTAGAGCTCTAGGCAACACCACAACCGCGAGTAAATGTTTTGGTGCATCGTGGGAACGACCAGCATGAAACCACACGACATGTTTGGTTTGGATTGATTGCCGCTCTTGTGGAACAAATGTTCCTTTCGAGCCTTTTCAATCTCGCTCACATCTTGATTGCTGACCCGCAGAACTCTATTGTTCTTGAAATTGTGGAAAATCTCGACGAAAGGCCCCCGCTTTGCATTCCTTCCCAGTTGTTGTCGGATGGTGACTCCATGGGCTATATTGTCATTCTGATAAAGACTCAGAAAGCAGACAAACAGTGGCGTGTGTGGGTCGACGACAGCCGTTTTCAGCGCAAAGAAAAACTCTAGGATTCCCTCGTACCAGCTGTGGGAGACCATTATTTCCACTTGCAATGGCTTTTGCTGGTTGATCAGCAACGCATACCCCATTTCTTTTTGAGCAGTCTTTGGGATAATTTGCTCCTTGACAAAAACATAGACAGAAACATCATCGCGTAATGGCGAACAGATGTCTCTCGTTGCTGCCCCTTTGGACGAATCGGGTTTTAAAGCATCTGCATCAGGCGGATCGTAGTCGGCATGTGGGAGAAACCCGGTGTCCACGAGCAGTTGTCCAATCTGGCAAAGAGTGATCCCCCAAAATGGCGCCCGAACTCCACCCTTTTGAGGTTGACCGCCGAAGCCTTCCGAGAAACCAAGGAGATGAGCCTCGTCGCTGGCAACTGTGAGAATCCAGTCCTCTGACGCTGGTTGTCCCTTCAAGGTTTGGAATCGGACGATGCGTTCTCCCATAAAACATCCATCGATTTCCTCTGATGCGGAAGAAGGGAGCCGCCCAAATCCAATGGTTTCATTGGGACCTAAGATGATTTCGTCCCACCAGTCCATTTTACGCCTTTTGTTCTGTATCCATTTTTTAATATTCCAGGTCCGAAAATCACAGCTGTATGAACGGTGTGCTCGATGCACAGATCGGCAGTGTTCGTTGACGACAACACGATCATGGTCCCACCAATTGGCGCCATGACCAATGAATGCTGGTGCAGATAATCTTTCATGATTCGGTGGACCAAGCAAGCTGGCAGCCTGCTTGGATGCCTCTGAGCCAGATTGCAGGGCAAATCCCAGTGTATGCTCTCCTTTACCTCTCGGTACCAAGTGGTGTCTTTTGCTAGCGCTCGAGAATCCAAATTCATTGTTACAAAATGCTTGCGTGCTAGCTTCCATACTGTTGAGGAGGCATATGACACGGAGAGGTTGGGCGGTCACATTTTGAAAAACCATGACTGTTCCATCCGTGCGTAGGTGACAGCGCTCCTGATTGCACTGGACCAATCGTTCCCTGTTTGCCCGTGGTGGTGGTAGTTCAGCAATATCCTGGGCGCCATCCGAAGCAAATCTCCCTTCTTCCTGTTGCAACCAACTCGCTACATTCTCGACGATTTGTGTCAGTCCACAAGATATATGCCAGTCGTTGGCAAAGAATGGAATGACATCCCACAAAGGCGAAGGTCCACTTCTTCCGAGTTTGGGATGGTGTGGATGGTCCACCAAAAGTACCTGGGGTGACTTGAAGGGGTACTTTTCCCTGTAGCGAATGTCAATGGCCCATTTGCGGGTTGTTGTGGACAAGTCCACCCTTAGCCTTCCTGTCGCCAGAAAGGTTTCCTGCGACTCGGGTGGGAAAGTGGCCAACTCTGCCACAGAGGACTTACTACAAAAGTCGTTTAGCTCCTTTTGAAGGCGTCTCTTGCACATGTTGCTGGTGGGAGCTCTGTTGGATAATGGAGTGCATCAGGAAAATGAAGCAGAGAGGAGAGAGGAAAGCCGACAGTCCGTAAGTTTTCCAGCTCCGATTATCGTTTGGCCTCTAGCTAGTACAAAGCCTACCGTACCGACGCACCACTAGCAGTACCGATACGTCAAGTTAAGGCTTTGGATACGGTCCCGGGTACCGCTAAAGGTACGGTCCCGGTTACCGGAACCGGTGCCGTGCCAGTATCCACGTCTCAATATCAGTTGTTTGTACGTGGAGCAGTAAAAACAAAAAAATGAGGGGTTGATTTTCTTTTTTCCAAAAACGACGTCGCAGCACATTACTTGGACCCGGACCACCAGTACTGTACAACTACAAGTGTAACTCAACAGCCGCCATTGCTTGTTGGTTGTACGCGGTTACTGCCACCAACATGGCGACCAATTCATTCCACACCCGTTGATTTCTTCTGGCCTGACAAGTGATATTGTTGCAGAGCAGATACTGTGCTTCTTGGATAGGAGCTGAGAAACTGCCTGGCTGTGGACGAGCTTTGCCAGCAGAATCACCTAAAGAACTACTTTTGCACTGGTCATGGTAGCAAGCTGGAATCCCAAACGAAGCTTCGCAAAGCGCTCCACAAAGAGATAGTGGACAGCCACAGGGGGAGTTTCTGGGGGAGTCGCTATACCAAGACTGTGTGTCGCAGTTATCAGCGAAAGCGATTGGAGTGCGCAGATGCGCAGATTGTATTCACAATGTTATAGGCGAGAAGCTACCGGCGGGCAAGAAACTTCGTTGCCAGCAATACTGTGATAGGTTCGTGTGGAAGCACGAGTTGAAAGAGTGCGGAATATGCAAGGAAACAAGCTGTAAGGACATGGAAACCTGTCGTACCATTGGGAAGTGCGATTTTTGTCCTCGAGGTTTCGACGGCGTGTGCGCCAATTGCTCACCAAGTACCGGTACGTTTCACCGCGAAAAATGCCTCAGTTTACACATCCGGTATGTGGTCACCTGGAGCCTGCACACTGCTCTATTTGTCACATTGGAATTGGATGTCGAAATGCGGACGATGTGGAGCGATGTTTTCGCGAGGAGGCCTCGTGGTCATTCAGTTGCAGTTCCTGCCAAAACGACTTTTGCAAGGATTGCAGGAGAATTTTTTTTTGTTCCATGTGTGAGACTTCGTTTTGTTGCGGTTGCAGGGAATATTTTGTTTGTGATTGTTGTTCCAGCGACCATTGTCTTTCCCATGGAGATCCCGCTACGTGGGAGTATCTTGGGCATGGGGACGAATTGGATGAGTACCGGCATGAGAAATATTCATACGGCATGTGCTACTGTGTCGACGAGTTGGCTACAGAGTTGTGTGCGGCGTGTTGCGTCAAAGCTGGTCTTTGTCGAATTTGCCCCCCTTGTGGATTCGGGCTCTGTTGTTTGGCCTGTGATCGTGGTTTTGAATTCTGCAGCTGCACGGGTGTGTCACGATATACACCATAAACCGACCCCTCGAGAAAAGGCAATTCGACGACACAGCTACAGTTCAAGTCGTCCGTCATGGGTACCAAGAAGAGTACAGAGAAGCTCATCTCTTTGAAAAGTATGCACCGGCATAGATTCCGGAACTTAATGAAGTGGACTTGAGCTGAATACCTGGCCCAGATCTACTTTGAAACTGAAGCCCCTCGCATAAGCTAAACAGTTGGTCTTAGAACTTACGGATCCACAAAGAAGTTGTTTCGTGACGAGAGAATGGATCACATCTTTGGGAAGGTGAAAAATAAACTTGTTTGGATGACCCAGCCACCGCATTGAATGATTGACTCGTTCAAGGAATACCGAATTGATCGATTTGCCAATCACCGAGGCAAAGGAAGTTGCGATTTTGGAAGGTTCGCAAGAAACTGTGAAGATTCACACTCGATTGACGAAGCTCGCATCGTTTGGTTGCTTCATGGGCATAGGCATGCTATGCGGATTGTCGAAACATGCATTCATTTCATCATTCATGACCAGCCATGTTTTGCCCATTGACCGCTCTTCTGCGTTTGTCGTTTTGTGGAACAGAGATGTTGGATGGAGGGCAAGATTTAGCGGCCACCACCCATCTCGATGCCGCTCCAAAGTTCAACTCGGAAACCAGCACATCTACTCGAATATTCTGTCCAGGATATCCTTCGACACCAAATGGATCCAAAAAGGACTTTGAAAGTTCCAATAACCCCTTGTAAAATAGCGTGAGCAGTCCCGTGAGTGGAATGGAAAGACTTCCCATGCCACTGTAGAGCGAAAAGGGCGCCAGTACCAGCAAACTATCGACCAGGACCTGGACCAAATGCACGTATGCCAACGGCATGCGTCCCGAATACAGATCCCCGAGATTAAAGTATTCCCCTCGCAGCATTGTGAGTTGTCGCAGTATGTTTTCCTCCAATCCATTGTTGGGTTTGCCACTACTACCGTGGCCCAATAGTTCCAAATCGAGTCCCTCCATAATGTAGAGACCTACCCATTCCATCAAAACATATGTGTATTGTGTGGGTGGTAGTCCCGATTCCAATAAGGCATCGGCTTCCTCGTGCGTCAATTCTCCCACATTGGCCAACCCTCGGAGTCCTTCGGGAGTGAGCAGCATGGGTCCGAATTCGTGTTCCTCCACATTTTGAGGGGCGTGATGTTTGTCCTTCCCATCCGCCAAACCATCGGAAACAGTGGGAGTTGCAGCCCAGAAGAAGGAATGACTGTATTATATTACCAAAAGCAAGCAAAAACCAAATGGCGCAGGATGGGTTGTTGTTGTTGTTGATCAGAAGCAAGAATACCACAGTATGTTCTCCAGACAGCACAGGCAGACAGCATTATCATTATAGACTCACCTTTTTCGAATCAGCCGTGTCACCCGTGCCACCAACTCTTGCGACGCTTCCGAGTTGGCATATTCCTTATTGACGCCCATGGTGACCAGCATGCAGATATCATTGATCCGTCCTTGAATGGCTCGTGTCGTAAAGTATACCGATCTCCAATGTTTGTAGGCTTCTGCCGTGAAGAATGTGAGAATAAAGGTCGTCAAGGTAACCTGATAATCCCACACGGCATTCAATCCGGCCAATTGTTGAATCACGGGATCCTCCGAAGGTGGAATGGCCAGAAGCGGCCACGAGGATTCCGACACGGAATGGACAAACCGATCCACACCAATGCCCACCAGCATGTTGAGTACGACGGGTACAAATGCCAACGATAACACGGTGCCACGCCATTGCGACCACAGCCAGAGTGCATCGGGTTCGTACTCGCGCATCACGGGTCGATTGGCCTTGTCACTGACAGCCCAGGATACCAAGGTTTCCAGTTGCCCTTGCTTCCAGCCGGGGGACGATGGTTGTCCGGCAGAGTAGGGCGTGCCATTGTTATTGTTATTACGTTGACGCCGGAAATTAGTAATACTACCATTCGGTGGTAATGTACTACCATTTGGTGGTGGGAGACTGGAATGCAGTTGCCAATGATAGTTTCTTCCAGATTGAGGATGATGTTGAGGATGTGTCGTTGGGATAGAATATCGATACGGGGGTATCCTTGACGGCAGAGAAAACGAGCTTGCTCGGATAGCAAAAAGAAGGCATGCTGCCAGGAATCGGTATCCCAGGGCAGTGGAAGGATATCGGAGGTACATTCGTTTTGGACTGCTCATGGTTTTTCTAAAGGTAACGTTATTACGACGGAGGATCGCTTCGACCTATTCCCAAGCCATCAAATCATCGCTTTGATCATTGCGGCGATGGCAGCTTCCGGCAGTTGGCTTGGCATCGGAACATTTTTGCCGAGACGTCAGTGCTGTCATTGTTGATGCCAACAAATAATACAGCAAGACAGTGAAAACATAACGTTTTATAGCTTTGACGATCGACGAAGTCTCTGATCTTTTGCTGCTCGCCATCATGATGGGAATCGTACCGGTACGGGTACGCCGCCGGACAGCCAGCAGATATTCAGAGATATGCAAACTACCGGTACGATTTATATCAGTATATCGATCAATGCAACTCAGTTCCTCCTCACTAAGTTTTGAGAACAGGGGGGAAACCAACGCTTTCTGTGTATCATTATGGCTCCCAAATGCATCCATGCGGGACGTCCTGCTTCCTTGCAATGGTATTGCCACCGAGGTGCCTGCCCTAGAGGTGAGGAATTCTGACGCCGACATTGAAAGATCGCAGACCAGCCACTTGCCTGGATCGAACCCATGACCTCATGCAGATTGGCCATGCTCTTCAATGCTACCACCACCATGCAAGCTGCCAACAGGGACCAACAATAATAGGCTACGCTAAACAAAATTAAGAGAAACTCTCATCAGCAGCCAAATCAAATCCAGAGTTACCAAAATGCCTCTGTTTGAGTCTGCTACACTAAAGGTGGCCAAAAAACTTCCACAGCACAGCACAAATGGTCCACAGCACAGCACAAATGGTCCAAAAGAAGCCACATTGGACATTATGGGAATCGAACCCATGACCTCATGCATATTAGCTCATTGTTGCTAAGCATGCGCGCTGCCAACTGCGCCAAACGCCCGATGGTGTTTTTCCTTGCTTCTGACATCTAGGCTGACACCTGGGTTTATTACCCATACCTCTGACATCCATAATCCCTCCCATTCATGTCAAAAATGAAATCATTGTTGATTGTCCTTTCATCCCCCATCCATCCCAAAAGACACGATTGTTGTTGGAGCTGGTGTTTTCCTTGCTTCTGACAACTTGGCTCACACCAGACTTTATTACCCACACCTCAAACATCCATTCTCCTTCCTTTTCATGCAGAAAATCATTGTTGATTCTCGCTTCATTGCCCGTTCATCCCAACACAACTGGATTGTTGTTTCAACCTTTTCCTTGCTTCTGTCACCTTGGTTCACACCTCACATTGTCAACGACACCTCAACGATCCATTCTCCTACCCAGTCATGCCGAAAATGAATGTTGGTACGGTTGTGTCATTCCCCGTGCCACCCAAGACAACTTGATGGATATTGGAGCCATTTTCCTTGCTTCTGACATCATGGCCGACAACTTCTGGGTTCCGTGCTGTTGCCACCAGAGGGGGACTTGTACCCGTAGGTTGAAGAAACAATTTTCTTTGCCTGAACTCGCACATGATTCCAGAATACATCTGAAACCCTAGCTAGTCATGCAACATCACCGTTCTCTTGGAGAAACCCAGATGTTGCCTCCTCACCAAAAGAGAGCCACCACATTTCCTTTGCCGGGATTGCCGAGAGGAACGCACTGCAGGATAAAATGGTAGAAACAGCATTCCTAGCCACCACTGCCTTGCACTCATCCCACCGTCGAATCACGCTTTCCTCTCTCAAGACACCTGTCTCCTTTCGGCCGTTTCGTTGCTCTCAACTTGTCACGGCGATACCAGACGCCATTGCGGCTTGACCCGTGGCATACCATGCACTAACAACCCCATTGCAGGGTTGATTGCATCGCGAGGGTATCCGTCCTCTTGACAGCGCGGTAGCAATTTGAGTGTTTCTGGAGATTGAAGGTATCCACGCAACATACCGTCTGCACCGCGGCGATGGCTTCCAACCAACAAAGATAGCACTTCCAACGAAGTATCGCTGAAGAACCGATCGCCAGCTATTATCCTCTGCTGCGCGTAGTCGGTCCGTCGCTGTCGGTGGTGGTATGACCTCGAAAGTGAAGTAGTGCCTATTCATTTCATGTTGGTTCTGTGTGTGTAAGGCAATTTTTACATTTGCCCCACAGCCAACTATACGACCAACACCGAACAAACCAAACCAAAGGTAGCGTACAAACCAAACCAAAGGTAGCGTGTCGTGGTCGGGCAGGTAATTTTGGTGAGAATGTCGAAGGAAATTCTAAAGAGGTGAGCTTCGTTGGCGGAGATTTTTGTTTTCCTGACTCAGAAGAAGAATTGAGATTGTTTCTTTGAACCCTTGCTGCCATTATGACTCTACAAAGTTGGCAAGCTGGCTACGGTAGCTACTAGCTAGTAGCTAGCTAATCAAAGTTTGCGAGGAAGAAGAAAGAGACAACATCATTTGTTTTCTGTTGCTGTCATTGGCGGCAGAACCAGAACGAAAAGAAACGGCCATCTGGCCACTGGATCTTTCCACGCACGAATGAGATCTTTTCTTCTTCCTGCTGGTACCTGGTACCAGGACGGTTAAGTAAAAGTTGACTTTTGGGAAAATGGGGTTTTCGAAAGGAAAAGTGTTGAAGTTTTGAATTGTTAGATTTAACAGCACTGAAACTGTTGAAATTGGTTCAACACTGTTGAATATCCTTTAAACACTAATTCAACAGAGATTTAACATTTTTCAACAGCGATTCAACACATATTCAACAACTTCCACACTTCCACTGACTATAGATTCAACAGTAATTCAACAGGGTTTCAACACGATTCAACACTTATTCAACAGTTTTTCAACAATTATGAACCTCTTTTCAACACTTTTCAACAAGGGTGAAAAGTAGACAACTTGTTTAAGAATAGGGGAACCTTCAAGTCCAGTTTACCCAAAAATCCAACTTTTTCCACTTTTGCTTAACCGTCCAGGTACCACTCCACTGGCAACTTCTACAGCGGGCGGAGGGTGATTGCTTCCGTTTGATCAGTCTCATGGCATCCACATCAAAAGCCATTCAGAACTTAGTTTTGTGCTTCCATTGTACCAGCATTATCTGCTGAATTGAAGGGTAGCATTGCACTATCTGTTGAATTGATCGGTGCCATGCCAGACAAGATGGAGGGAGACAAGAAGGTAGACCCGACGTGGACCGAAGAGCCACCACAAAAAGAAGACCCAGAACCACCCACAAAGCAAAAGGAAGAAGAAGAACCGCCCAAGCAGAAGAAACAAAACGATGTCCTGGTCATTTCAACTCGCATTCCTCGTTGGTCAGGAACCATCTTTATTTTATTCTCGCGAGCTGCCTGTATCACATATGTCATTTTGGCCGGTTTTACATTTCCCGAAATTCAAAAACTCCACAAGACGCAATTCACCATTATCGGGGAAACCTACCACGTCCCCATTGCCATTTGCGAACCGGGGGCGCTCAGCATTGGCGACACGACCATCTTTCAAGATGTCGCCGAAATTGCCGGTTGTCGGACCATGGATGTGTTGATCAATTCGTGTGCTTCCTCCTTGATTCTGAGTGCTGTCGCTGTTCTGATTTATGTCGTCATTGATTTATTATCGAGATGTCATCATGGAATGGATCGAGGATCCGTATCGGGTATGGGTATTTTCTTGCTCTTTATTGTCTTTCAAGCATCTTCCACCACATGGGCATTGGCGGAAGAATCCGACTTTTGGTCCGATTACATGTCCCGCTTTTGGAAGGAACAGGGATTTCAAGAGGATTATCCCATTGTCACACGAGTACACACATATGGCAATGAAATGCTTCTGTGGTCCACGGGAAGTGTCGGGGCTGCGGCGTGTATCTTGATCTTTTTTGAATCCATGGCCAATTTGTGTTGTAGTGTCAGTGAACCAGACCCAGACGACGGAGACGAAGATGAAGCAGGAAAAGTAGAACCACCCAACGTGGAAGAAGAACCCAACAAGGTGGCCGACGATCCAAAGTTTCCAGATATTGACATTGAAACGGGAAAGAAGCAGGAAACCCCAACGGTTGTTCCCACTGTCATCATTAGCAGCAATGCCGAACCAGAGATTGATGTGCCGTCGACGGCGGATTATGTAGAGGTGGAACACACGTCCAAAGAGGAACCAGACAAGAATGATGATAAATCGAAGGATGATGCCGCAACACCACAAGACGACAACCCTGCAGACAAGGTTGAGAAGACTGCTTCTACCAAGAGTGAAAGCAGCAAGAAAGAGGACAAGCCTGTAGAGGAAAGAACTTTGGTGAAAGAGGTAGAACCTACCGCGGATGCAAAGGACACGGCTGTTCCAGAAGAAGAGAAGGAAGCCACACCAGAACCAAAAGCTCCTGTCAGAAACACGGAACATGGTTGATTTGATTGCAAGTCAACATTTTGTTGGACAAGAGTTGGACTTCTGCAATCAACAAGAACTCGACGTACTCGACTGCGGTATGCTTTGTGGATAGCTATGGTCCCACATTGAGTCGTCCCTTATAGATCAAGCCATTATGCTTCTACTCGTTCTACTAGCATTGAATAACCATAGAGTAGTTACAGTGCTCCTTGTACGTACTAGTTTTGCTATCAGGCGCAGTCGTGATCGGCTTAGAATAAGCTTTTGCCTTCTGTTGTCACTGCCAACCAATAGTAGTATCTTACCAATCGTTCTCTTCCGGACCAGCATCAGGATATGCCCTTGAGTTATGGTGTGCTCGTGGGGCCTTTGCTCATCCCAGTGCTGACACGGCACCCCGTCCGAGGTGACATTGATTGTCCATCTATTGCCTGACTGTTGCCTAGCTAGTAGCCTCCGATCCACATTCATCATCATTCTGTTTATCTCTTCAAAAGAGTAGTCATGATGGCAATGCCGTGGTGCGATTTCATCCTGCCTGTCGCTTCTTCCACGCCACGGTGAGAGAGACCACGAGTTCTCTAGCTCGCGGTCCCTGCGTCTTTATGTGTTTTCTTCTTTTGTTACTTTCGTAACGTGCCTCATTTGTGGCTATGCATACCGGTAGGTACTACATACCGGTACCAGGTACCGCACCGTACGTTCTGCCGTTAGTGGAGTGTCGTGTCCACGATGAACTGAAAAATCACTCCCGCCACAATCTCGCGCCGAAGCCCGAACAACAGAGCTCCTACAAGTACTAGTACCGGTAGCATAGAAGCCCTCATAATTGTTTGTCTCGTTGACTTGCCATCCATCCTTCACTATCAATCAACATCATCACAGCAGCTCATGACGACACGACGCAACAAATCTGAGGAGGCTGAGTTTTACAATGACCAACTCATGGACCCGTTCGCAGAGGGCGGCTTTCGCTATGCGGCAGAGGGCGAGTTCGTCGAAGGAGACCGAAAGGGGCAAAAAGCAGTGTGTAAATGGTTCAAGAAGGGACACGTTCATGAAAGTAAGTTCTTCGATCTCGATATCAAGGCAATGGAGAAAAGTGTTGAGCTCGTGAAGTCTTGGAGTGACAAGAGAATCATTGAGCAACGTATTAGAGTGAACGTTCCCGAGGTGTGGACGTTCGAGAAGAGCGATTTTTTCCACGAAGACACAAAAGTGCTCGTTGAGCCATTCATTGAGAACTACAAGAAGTTCAACTCGAACACAGGATGGCATGACTCCTCTACACCCTGGCCGAAGGTTATGCAGGCTTTGAGTCACTTCACCTACCATGCATCGAACGGAGACTATCTTCTTTGCGACCTGCAAGGCGGAGTTGATTCAAAGGGCGTTGTACTAACTGACCCTGCAATCCTCTCCAAGAACAGTGAATTTGGATTGACAGACCTTGGGTCGAAAGGGATAAGCTCATTCTTCTCACAGCACAAATGCAATGAGTTTTGCCGTTCACACTGGCGGAAGCCCAACAATCGTGCCCAATATTTCTCTCCCCAAGAAGGCACATCAATGTCCAGTTTTGCCACAATGCCACCTCCTCCTCCACAATTCGTCTTCCGATCGTCCTTCAACAACTCGGATTCCGTCTCTACGGCCAGTGGCTTTCCGACCATGGCGCCTCCTCCACCGCGCCAACTCTCGTGTTCGTCAACTGAAAGTAGCATCTCAGCATTGGTGCCCCGGAATTTGTTTCCGATGATGCCGCCACCTCCCAAGAGAAGCAAGCCCAGCAAGAACTTTTCACGCGTAGGATACCTGCGAAACGTCAATTTATTTGGTTCTTTGCCATCCGTGGAAGAATGAAGGTCAGGCTTGATGCATACTGGCATCTTAATAAAATGGCAGGTTGACCTCAGAAGCACTTGTGTTTGACAGGAGCTAGCTGAATAATGCAAATACTATCAATTCAATAGTGAACACGATTCTATACAAAGTACTCTCCATCTAGATTCTTGGCATACCCCGTTCCAGGTGCACCATACATGACACGGCTGCTGAGAACTCCTTCAAGCATGGTGATCTTTTCTTGTACATTCTTGAATGACAGAACCTCCTCATGGCCCATTGTAGCAATATCCAAAACATTGTAGGCAATCTCTCCTCTGGAATGGTTCACCTGCTGAATGATATTCAAGTCTGCATCACCAAACGTCTCTGTAATGTGAGCAAGGACACCAGGAACATTTTTGTTGACAACAGTAAATCGGACAGTGTGCTCTGGGCGATCTGGGAGGCTAGTGGAAGGGAAATTGACACTGTTACTGATGGTGCCAGATTCCAGATAGTCACGGATAGTATCAGCTGCCATGGCAGCCTGTTCAATCAAGCATCCATGCAATCATTTGTAAAAGTCAGAATCGAATAGTATGCTTTTGAAATAGCCTGTCTTCAGCAACTACAACATTGTATAACTTACAGCGGCATCTTCTGCTTCTTCAGTGGAAGCACCCAGGTGAGGCAGGACAACAGCATTCTTGTGGTCCCAGACAAGATCATCTGGAAAGTCCGTAACATATCTACCATCACCAGCATCCAGGAATTCCTTCATGGCTTCTGAGTCCACCAATTCACCACGAGCAAAGTTCAAGAGCACAGCATTTGGTTTGAAATGACTGATGACATCTGCCCCAATGACTCCATGTGTGCCACCTTCTCCCTTGATATAGGGAATGTTGAGTGAGATGTAATCTGCATCTGAAACTGCAGCCGTGATGGAGTCCATGAGCTCCAGCGCCCTTGGCAATCGGAGAGCAGATTGCACAGAAAGACCAGGGTCATATCCTACAGTACCATTGTTCCAACCAATCGAAAAGTCAGTGGCGTTCTAAAACCTGGAGTCCATGCTTTCGCAGTACAATTTTTTGTTTTTGTCGTTGCTTACCCTTCAGTGTCATGCCCAAAGCACGGGCATCACGGGCAGTTTGGGAACCAATGTGTCCTACCGTACAGAAAATTGCTCATGATTGTGAGGTAATATAATATATTGTGGTGAATTAAAGCCATGATGTGTCATGCACTTTTTCTTACCAAGTCCAATAACAGCAAGAGTTTTACCCTTGAGTTCTTGTCCTCCAAACATGGCTTTATCCTTTTCAACACGCTCTCTTGCCAATCCTTGCTGTCCCAAGTCTTTCATGTGGTTGATTCCATCAATGACTCTGCGACTTCCCAGCAGCATTCCACATAGGACCAATTCTTTGACAGCATTGGCATTGGCTCCTGGAGTATTAAATACTGGAATTCCCAGTTCTGTCATGCGAGCCACGGGGATGCTGTCCATGATATACGGTAGATTGTTTTGGTTTGGGGTGGAGTTATTACGTGGATTGTTGTGTGTGTATGTGCCGATATTGACCAGTTCCAGTATCGAAGAAAGGAAGGAAGAAAAAAACACCATTGTCAGTTACTCTCCTCCCGTGTTGTCAGTTTGCTGACAATAAGAGAAAGTAAGCAATAATGACTAAGTTCACTACTTACTTGTTGGTTCCTGCGCCACACCGCGCAATGGCCCGGACAGTCCGTGGGACATCTTCCTCTTGTAGTTTGTGTGAACGGAGAAGAATAGCGTGTGCATTATTGCCTTCTTGGGCATCCGTTCGAATGTCATATTGGTCCGATGGAAATTGCGCCAATCCAATGGGTGAAATTTTGTTGAAACACTTGATTTGGTACATTCCTGGTTTGTATTGATCAATATCTCCATATGTTTTCCATTCTCCTCGTCCATGTTCGACATGTACATTATAGTCAGCGAATGCACGTGCTGTCAAGACTGGAGTAACTCGAGTGGGTGCTGCTGCTGCTCGTCGGGAGAGCAGGTGTCCCAAGGCTCTTGTGGAAATAATCATGGTTACTATCTCTTGATAGATAGCTAGCTAGCTAGCTGGTAGATAAATGAATGGACAAACCAAAGGGGTGGACTGCCAAAAAGGACTGTGTGGCTGCGCTTGTACTACTTCGGTAGGTACCGGTACAAGGGCAACACTCTTGCAATTTTAAAATTGTGTGGTGTGCACAGCTCAACAGAAGAAATGAGAATGCCCCTCATTTTTTGAGCCCTTGCCTTACGTTTGGACTGACGTAATTCGTGACTGGAACGGCCGCAGAAACATGTTTCAAGGAATTTTGCCTCTTTGCTTTTGGAATTTTGGAAGAGCACAAGACGTCCGAAGCAGACAACAAGAAGCAAGTGACAGGTACCTGGTACCGGTAGCACCTCTAGTTCTTCATCTATCTACAAGTATCTGTCGCTGTGGGCCTTGATCATACCATTATCATCAGGAACATCATGAACGACGAAGAGACTGCTAAAACGCAACTTCAACATCTCTTTATGAGACTGTTGCATTCCTCTCGCAACGCAGAAGGAGGCCGCCAAGACCTGTTGGACTGCGTGTCTCTGTTGGAAGAATTTCCCCCATTGGCAGCAGCCACCTTTCCCATTCGATCCCTCGATTCTCCGTGGGGCGGACGTCCCAAAGTCCCGCTCTTTCTACTCACGGCCTACGGCGCCAGCTTGGTCCAGATCCAAACCGTCTACAAACTCTGTCCCGCCGCACTGCTCATCACGGCGTGTCCCGAACTCGCTACCCTGGCCAAACGCAGTCAACGCGTCAATATGGATGTCTTTTTGTTTCTCTCTCAAAAGTATCCTTCCTTAATGTCACGACGCAATCGACAGGCTCGATTGGCCGTACAAGAATTGCTCCTCACCAAGAGTCCTCTTTGTCTGGAAGGACACGATACCGTTCCATTCGATCAAGTGGCAGGACACTTTCAACAAATGACTGTTCTGAGTCAAAGTACGACAATGTCATCGCGATCTTGGTGTACCACACGACTCTTGCGCGATGCCTTTCACGAAGAATGTTCGCCGCCCATACTCGACTGGATCATCCACCAGTTGCCGCCCACGGCGACTCATTTTTGTTTGGGAGGACGACCGGGATACAAACTTTCCATTAGGGATGCCAAACTGGTGGCGACTATTTTACCCAAATTGGAACAATTCACATTTCGAGTCTACTTTTCTCATCCGGCGGGTGCCTCGGACCTGTGCGAAAACGACCAGGTATTCGATTATCTCATTCAGGAATTGGCAAAAGCGTGTTGTCGTCGCAACAAGAATAAGGGGGCGAGGAGTTTGAAGAATTTGCGACTGGATATTCCCCACCTAACCATGGTTCCCAGTGTCTGTGAAAAGTTATTATACGACCATGACCAGTGTACCCTGCAGCATTTGGAGTTTCGCGTTGTGGAACGTGCTACAGACGAGAGTACCAAATTGGCACTGTCACTGCAAGAACAACATCAACACTTGTTTCAGTTTCTCGTCCATCGATTAGAAACCACCAATCTGACATTGACCCGATTCCACCTCTTGGCACAAACTGGACGCATGGTCATGCGACCCATTGTCAATGAAAAGGTCAAATTCTACACGGCACTCAACCTATACGATCGCAAACGAGCACGACAATCCAAACCAGAGTTGGTGCATGTGCTACAGCAGGTCGTGTCATCATCCTCCAACCAAGAAGAGGAGGCCGTTCCGTTCTTGTTTCAACTATTGCTCGAGAATCCCACACTTTGGGCTCATACATGGGAGGGTCAAAAGAAGAGGAAACGACATTATGGCGTCGTTCAAGAGGGAACTACTGACACAAGTGGACCGCCAGAGGCAAAGAAGCAAAAGTTGGAGAGTTCAAGCTAGCTAGCTAATAGTGATAAGGATTTCTTGGGTTAAAAATCTAATAATTCTTGCTTAGCCCACAGATAGATGATCTCCACAATATCATGCGATTTTGTGGCGACAGTCTACTCACTCGACCGTTACAGACCAGACCGGCTAGCTAGCTAGCTAGAGTTGTCCTGAACTGAGACAACCTAACGGTCGTTTGGTTTGGGTGTTCTGGTCAAGGTTGGTCAGCTAGACTCTAGAGTTTGGAGTGTAGTCTTCTTTGTTGCGCAGCCCAGCACACAAATGACACAGCTCCGAAAAGGCGTGGACACGGGAGTTTCGGTTTGAAACTCAGAGAAAGGCAACTTACAGAAGCTAGCCAGTTCCGAGGCAGCTGGGTTTGCTTCACAATAATGCTCATACCCAACCATCGGTAAATTGAGCTGATCATATCGTCATTTCGTCACCCTCTTGTGGTGGTTGGGTCCTCGAAGAATTGTACGGAGGTGGACCACAGCCAAGCAGCAGCTCGCCTGGTTGTAGTTGTTGTTTTTGAGACGACGACGAGTGATAGGTCTCCAGGAGATGTTTCCGCCGTAGTTTCAACGCTTCCAAATGCAACCGTGGATTGGCTCCATTGTCTTGACGTAGTATTCGAGCCTGCACAAAAAGACACGGATTGTTCTTGTCCTTGTCAGAAGCATCATTATTTTGTGGTGGTTTGCTGCTGGCTTGTTGTAGATTGGTTGCCACTTCTCGGACAAATGACGAAAGAGGTACTTGTGAAGTGTTATTGTCCTCATTGCCGGACTGCAGTTGGATGATGCTCCCAAATACCGTCACCAAATCTCCCACGGCCAGATTGTCCACGGGGACATGTTGCGGGTCCACCACAATCCACACGGTATGAGAAGTCAAGGCTGTGGCCAAAACATCTTGGGGCCGTTGTTTGGTGACAGAGGACAGTGGTCGTTTTTTGCGAATTGACGACAAGCCTCCTCCAGGAGTTTGGAATGGACGGGAAGCCGCCGGAGTTTGAAATGAGCGGGAAGCCGCCGGAGTTTTGAGACCACCTGGAGTGACCAACAGAGGTGTTCTGTTGTGGCGTGGCATGCCCAAGCTGGGTCTTCGATTAGTAGAAGTAGATTGTGGCGGTTGGGTGGTAACAACTGTTGTACTGGGAGTTTTAGCAACCGTGCCGGGAGTTTTGGGAAGCAAAGAAGTGGTCCTGGTGGGTCCAAAACTGATGCGTCGTCCCTTCATCTTTTTGGCCTTGGTGGTGGCGGGTGTTTGGAGTCCTCCTCGTTCCTTGACGGCCAGTTTGGCCAACGGATCCTCCAGTACCAAGGAAACTTCTGTACTATTCCCATGATGAATGCGATGACGTAGAACTCCCGTAGTACGAATAGGCCTGTTGGCATTGGAATAGAGCCCTCCATGACGACCAATTTCCGAAATGGTCAGTATTTCGGCAGCCCCAAAACTGATCATGTTTGAAGGCAATCGCTTCCAAATAGGGAGTGAGACGCTCATGGGCATGGCCACGTCCGTGTCTTCTGGATGATGGTTGTTGTTGTTGTTGTTGGTGGTGGTGGTGTTGTTGTTGTTGGTGGTGTTGTTGGTGGTGTTGTTGGTTGGCATTGCTGCTGAACTCTGTTTCCAATCATCTACTTCCTTCTCGACAATAAAGTCGTCATAATCCTCCAATGGCTTTTGAAACAACTCGGGCGGTGCCGTCTTTTTGGTCGCATACGGATTTACTCGTTTTCGTGAAGAGGAGGAATTGGCATTGCTGCGAACAGGAGGATCACTCATTGTCCACTATCACACACTGACTGATCCAACCATACATAACCAGAAACCAATGACAGCCTCGGAAGAAAAAACACAAGCAACAACAACTCGGGTAAAAGCTGGCAGCTGGACTCTCGACAAATCCTCTGACACTACAGAGCTGAACCAGCGCTTCTTCTGTGTCTATATATGTTATATATGAGCAAGACAGCGGATGCAAAAGCAGGGATGGGGGTGATGAAAGCGTTGCCAGGTATGGACGAAGGCTTTCGGAGGGAAGTGGGCACAACAGCGAGGCAACGCGAAAAAGAAAGCCGACGCGGATCTTCATCACGCCACTGACAAACCTCAGTCTTTAGAAATTACAAAGGATGGAGAACGATAATGGCGTCATTCCCTTGGCGCTCACTCTTGTTTTTCAACTTGCGATGGGATAATGCTAGCTAGAGCTACGGTAGCTATGGATACGTGTCGGTACCAGTAGCTAGCAAGGTGGTTATTTACTTAAAATGAAGAATGCATGCCCATATTTTAAATATGGTGTATACACTGTACCCCGGCTACCACAACCCAACAATCGAAGCTAGGGGGGGGGGGGCAATGAAAGCGAGCACAGAACTTGATCGAAGGCCGCCGCATGCAGTCTACCCTCAAAGAAAGAGAGATTCATTGCGTTTAGAATTGTTGAACAAGGTAGTACAGATATGTGGACGGGTTGCCACCCTCCCGCTCTTGGCATGATTGGTGGGTGCAAGGGCATTGCGTCACCTCCAGCGCCCATCCC
>CAICTM010000731.1:0-50784 GCA_903772945.1 Seminavis robusta
CTTTGAAGTGAGTACCAGTGAGTACTGGGTGAGTTTTGTGGCTTCCAAGAAAGAGTTTTTAGTTCTTGTACATGGTTTTATGGAAAACTCAGCAATGGACATAAGGTTGACATGACATTCCAAATGTGCCTTCTTTGCTACAAGAAAAGTGCATTCATCCAGAACTACAAGCAATGCATCAATGATGCAAGAAAAGAATGGGCTAAGAATAGGAACAAGGATCTCCTCAAGCTAAATGCCAGCAGATGTGAAGAGGAGGATTATGACAGTGATATTGGTGCCATGGTGGACCTTTAAAACAAGATTGATGAGCCCCCAGCCCAGAACTAGAAAAACCTAGATAATTTCCCTAAGTAATTGATTTATGAGTACTCAGTGAGTACTCTATAGTACCCACAAAGTACCTGTACTCACATGATACCCGTACTCACTTGACCCTGGGAATTGTGAGTATTACCCAGTACCCATACTCACTTGACTTTGGAATTGTGAGTACTACTCAGTACCCATACTCACATGCTAAAACAGTGTGAGTACCACGCCCTGATCTTCCTCTACGGTATTAAAATACTACTTTAGTACCGATTGTATCATAGTTCATTCCTCATTAAACATTCGTAATGGCCACACACATGTTCCGCTGTATCACTTCTAAATCCTAAAGCTCTCTTAATTACTACCGGTACTCTGAGTAAAAGCTCGCTGCCCCCAAGCGAATATACGTTCTATTATACGGTAGAGGGAAGACTAGTTAGTTAGTACTTCAATCTTCAATGTGAGAAACAATGGATGATTACTTACTTATAAGGAGGTCGTGGAAGAAGAATCTTCAATCGGAAAGATGAAGCGTAAGATCCTTGTCTCCTCACATTTATTTGCTTTGATGCCAAATAATGCCAAAACATGAACTGTGACACCACCGCGCTGCCCTTCAACAACAAGGTTGACAATGAAGGAAAGCCAACAAACAACCGTCGCCAATTCAGGAGCCCATTTTGGCCACCGCCGACTTGTAACAAGAAAGGTGCCCCTACTCCCAACGTATCGATAAAATCGACAGAGTCGTCTTTCTTGATTATCGTTGATGCTCAAGACTGCAGCAGCGGCAACAACAACAACAACGAAAAATTGCTCTCTACTGCACACCACAATACTTGACGTGCAGCGATTCCAGATCCGTGCCGCTGTTGCCGCTGCCAACAAAGTCCCGCCCATTACGGCTGGAACATCAAATTTATGGAAGAGCCCTTCAAAAGCAACTGCGATGACTATCATACGGTGACGAGAAACTAACTGTCTCGCGCACAATGACAACAGCTTTGACCGCATCCACGCTAATCCTCGGCTCTTGCTAGGCACGTACATGTATGTATTCGGTAATGCCATCTACAGTTCTGCAGAGGAGTTCGTCCATCCCTTTGACGGTACCGACCGTGGAAAGACGGCAAACTTGCGACACCGCCTTCAGACAACCAGAACAAGCCATCCAGCTTTGGCCATCGACGACAAGCCCAATTCCCATGCATTACAACAATGTGACAACCACCATCTCGAAGGAGCCCATTGCATTTTGGTCACGCACAAGGGCGACAAATAATTACTCTCCAATGGCTACGAACATTTCACGCGCAACTACGGTACAAGCCCTCCACTCGTCTTGTAGACAACAACAAAATCATGTCCAAGGAGCTACCTGTAGCTAGTTGCCGACGTGTACGGTACCGTGGAAAACCAACTTGGCTTCTAGCGCCTACAACAATATATTCCACCGTGAAAAAGCCGGCAACCGTTTTCGCCAAGAAGCCCCCTTTAGTCAACGACAATGGCAATTATGACAACTTGTATACTCCCCCACGACTACAATGATACCGTTGTCACGCTCGAAACTAGACTACTGCTACCGTAGCTACATCAACAAGCCCTGTCCACCATTCCCTGTTGCCGACACCTACCTGTACAATGGCGCAACAACCACAAAACGCCCCCCTTGAAATCTTGTAGACGATGCCCACAACGGTGCCCTTTTGGACCTTACAGCCGCCAATTTCCCCACTTTTGGCAATGTCAAATTCAACGAACTTTGCTCTCTTTGGCTAGCTAGCATCGAATGAATGAATGAATGAATCCACCAGCAACACACTGCTCAGCTCCGCGGAACCCTTGACACGGTGGAAATGAGGGCACCAGCATCCTGCTGAAAATCAGATCTATGAACCGATTCGATTCAGACAAAAAGTGCTTTTACAAGGACGACCCACGGCCCAGGTGTTTCCCACTGTCAAGTCTGCTCACCAAAGGAAGCTCGTCGTCGTCTTTGGAGAAGCCATGCATGGCTGGTGAGCCCAGGAAGCCTGCGACCATTTATTTGGACGAGGATACCAAGGCACTCTATATGATGGCGTTGCTTGCCATGAATGATTTGGTGGAAATCGCCCAGCCTGCTCCATTCTATTACCAGTATCGGTATGGCTGTTTTGTAGTGTGAAACAAAAGCCAAGTGTGAAAAATAGATAGCTCTTTCACGCTATTGTAGACCAGAATAACGAAGGGATGGAAAGCTACGTAGCCCCTGCTAGTTTCATCGTGAAAGGATCGTGTCCTGATGAGGCAGCCACCAGAAGAACGACTCCATACTGTCACATACAACTTTAGATATGGCAGGCAAATAAAACTACCAACCATGTCATAGCCAAAAGTCAACCTTCAATCCGTTGAGTTGTGTGTTGTTGTCCCTAATTAAAAGTATTCTGATAAAAACCAGATTTTCTTGTATCTCTCTCAAAACTGAACCCCCCTCAGTTGGCAGCTACCCAATGGGACAATTCTTGTTGGTTGACTTTGCTGATAGAGCCAGTCAGTGTGTACCGGCCAGTGACGGCCCATATACCCCCTGCCATTATCGAATCTGTCTTTCCCATGTCGTCCTCCGTCCCAAGGTGGCTGGAGAATTGGAATATTGCCGATTCAAGCTGTATGTTCCATTACAACAGCAGGTGCAATAGCCTGATGGGGCATGTTTCCACAGTACACTGCAAGTCGTCTAGTGTTCCCAACTCCATGTGAATAGGAGCTCTCTGTGCCCATATCGGCTGGTGTGTCCTGGCCATATACCATAGACAAACTGGAAGGTTCCTGACACTTCTTCTTACTAAGGGCACTTGATTGTTGGGCCTGATCCCGAATCACTTGTTGGATCATTCGACCCTGATTGCGGGTGCTATGCCTGGCATAGTTATCCATGAGGACAATCTTGGGAATAAAAATGAGCAAAAGAATTGCCATGCTCACAACAAAGATCATGCAGACAATGATCAGATAGAGAGCTTTGGGAAAAGATAATTGGAATCCCAATCAATGCTGTTTGCATCATAGAAACACAGGTAATGCCTATGTACTTGGATTCTGAGAACTCTGACTGGATAAAACGTGCCTCATAAGCTTGCCAATTGGCATACCCAGACAAGTCAAGTTGCAACACAAACCATGCCCATGTCAAAGGTCAAATGACCCAGAAGCCCATGGACCTAGTTGCGATCCAAAAGATCCAGTTGTCGTTCAGTGTCTCCAATACCAATCCAGGTGATGTTCAGGTGGCGGTATCGATTAACAAGTGCTTCATAGTGAGGTGCATCAAACAAGGGGTTGATAAGGATTGCAATTGCAGTCAGAGTGTTTTCTGTGTTATTGGCCCAGCCATTCAATTGTTCCATGGCATCTTTTATGTTGGTAACAAGAGCTGGGCTGTTGGGAACTTCTCCCCATGCAACATTGGGATCACTGTTATTGAGCAACTCAAATCGAAACCCTTCTTTTCGATCAACAATTGAGTTCCCCACTGGAGCCCAGAGGGTGGCAAAGGAGCCTCCCTCAGGTCGTAGTTGCTTGAGTACCCGGGCTAGTTGAATCCCCATGAAGGTGTTATTGGTGCCAGCATAAGCGGCCCTTTTGGAGTCTGGTGCATCTGCCGAATTGGTCACCACAACAATCCCTGTCTCGACCGCTTCATCCAACATGGGACCGATGACAGCAGGGTCAGCAACCGACACCATGATTCCATCATATAACATATTGCTCTGGTGAGCAGGTGCATGGGTACTGTTGGTGGTGTTGCCTTTGATTTCAGGCAGGGTATCAGTCTCACCATCACCGCCAATAAGCTTGTCATGCTTGGAGTCAATTGCTGCCTGAACGATTTGAGACAAGTAATGTTTCTGGACACCCAGAATCTCCTTTGTATCTGTATTGGTCGTGGCCCCATAGAGATCACATGTGGCTTCAATGCCATCTGGTTCCAGCAGCCTAGAAGCTGCCTCCTGACATCCCCTAAGGGCCAAGTTTTGGTATTTTCCAACCGAAGTTGTAGCCAACGCTGCAAATCGAAGTGATTTCTTCTCCACCTTGAGCTGAAGATTCCTCTTGCTGCTTTCCACTTGAAACTCAATCTCACTCAAAGACTGATATTCCCATTCCAGCCCATCGGAAACTGTGGTGGTGGATTCAGTCCATTCAATCTCACCAAGCCGGTTTGATTCCTGGTCTTCGATCTTTACCACCGTTGATCGAAGTTTCCTTGGGGTAGAGTACATCTCTGCATGGAGTGTTGACAAGACCAGCTGTGCAACCAGCAACAGAGATTGGTATTTGATTGAGCTATGGAGGCTCATGTTGCTCCTTCCCAGGGAGGTTCCCCTATTGTGGGTTACCGGTTCAAGTGTGCTGCTGGGGAATCTGGTTGTCGCAGCCTGTCAGAATTCTTGGGATGGGGATACCGGTACCGGTACTGGTAGATATGAAGGCCTGCTCTTGGCAGTCTAGCTACCAGTAGCTCCCTATTTTTAGTGCCATGAATGATTTGTTGCTCTGAAAGGGCTGCTCCATTCTAACATCAGTAATGGTAGTTTGCAGTGTGAAACGAACACCAAGCATAGATCTTTAACACTTTATTGTAGAGTTGTGCAATAGGCCTGACTGTAAGGATGCCAAGAGAGGTCTTGGTATGCCTGGAGAGGGATCTTAGTATCCCTGGATACCCTCTACAGGGACATAGTCATAGAACGGAGCCAGTGGCTCTGTATCTACCTAATCTAGATAGCTCATAATTTACCCAAACAGTCTTCTAGATCTAGCTTAAGGCATAGTGATATCACTCCTTTGAAAAGGATCATCTTCACGATCCTTTGACTGAGGGGTATTTTGCGACAACAAGGGAAGCTTCCATCCTTCTCCCACAACAACAACAACAACAAGAACTTGCTACCGACCTGTCCTGCTCTTGACGGTCCTGCTCTCAACAGCCAGCCGTGCTTTCAGGACGAACACAAACTCGACGCCGAGTGCATCGAGTCATCAAGTCTCCCGTGGATTGAAATTGACCAAATTGACGCCAAGCCCAAATTGACCTGAGGGCTCATTCAAACAAAAATAATTCTGTGCACCTCTTCTGCAGTATTTCTACTTGGTGGTTGTTATCTCATTACTGACTCAACACCATGCCTTCCGTTCACTCCAAGTTTATGGATGAGGAAGCCGAACAGCGCAAGAAGGTTGCCAAGATGTGGGCTCCTGCTATCTCTTTCTTCTCCGATAAAAGGAGGAAGGGCAAGTCATCCCAGGGTGACGAGGATGAGGACTCCACCAACGTGCGCACCTTCAGTGTCCCATTGGACCCAGACACGCCCGAAGATGATGACAAAAAGAAGCAGTACTACACGGTCAAGCTTCCAGTCTTCGAAATGGGTGATACACCAGAAGAATGGTGTGAATGGAGGTTCAATATTGATGACCTAATCAAAACATTGGGATACACCAAGACGGCTCAGATCGTTCGTGTCCAGCGCAGCCTTCTCAAAGGCAAAAGCGCCGAGCTCTACCAGAGCTTCTACAACAAGCGGTTCTCCCGCAAGGTTGAGAAGGAAGATCAGCAGAGGATGGCCTTGAACAAAGTCTTGAACGACATGGCCTTGAAAATCTTTGCTGATGGAGCCTGGGCAGCTCGTTCCCAGAAGCGCTACATGCGCAATAATCTATTCATGGGCAACATGGATCCGGAGAAATTCGCGGACCGCCTTGAAAAGCTAAACGATTATTTGAAATATTTCCCCATTGACAAGGTGGAAATGGAACATCCCCCAAACAAGAAACTTGATTGGGATGAACTGGTTGACATCATGGACTATTCCACGCCTAGGCGCTGGCACCCCTTGATGCTTAGCCAGGGCAAGCAGCCTCACCTATTCAGAAGCTTCAGCGAAGCAGTGACGTACTACCAACGCCTGTACAAATCCAATCAACTCTCCCGCAAGCTAGCCGAAGCCGGAAGGTTCATTGGAGGTGGTGGTGGTCACAGTGGTGGTGGCAGTAGCGGAAAAAGGCGCCGCGGTGGCCATAACAATGGCAAGGACAATAACACGTCCAACCAGAAGGAACGCACTCCGTGCAGCACTTGCGGAAAAATGCACCGTGGAAAGTGCTGGCACAGCGAGGATTCTGGAAGCGGCAGCCGTCCTAACAAACGTGCTAAGTTCCATTCCAACAAAAATAAGAGTGGTAAGCCACAATCCTCCCATGTCATGATTGAGACTAAAGATCTCAAGAAGCTTGTTGCTAACCAAGCCAAGCGCCCCCATCAGGATGAAGAAGAATCCGTAGGCAGCTTTGATAATATCCTAGCCAGCCTTTCCATCGCTGGTGACAAGAAAGACAAAAACGAAGGTAAGCACTGCATGCACCTTGACTGCGAGTCCAGCACTTGTACTGACTGTACTGACATTGATGATGATGTACCTCCATTGATGCCCAGATTAAGCACAGCATACAGTGATGATGAGGACAATGACAGTAGCAGCAGTAGCAGTAGCAATAATCCCTTTAGTAGTAACGAACAACCAGAGCAATTGTTCCCCTTCTATGAGGATATCCGTAGGCCAAAGAAAAAGGTCAAAACTGGGCACTACACAGCCGAAGTCTTAGTCCAGATAATGAATCGGAATGAGGAGATGGTCCCAGCTAGAGCCTTGCTCGACACTGGCACTTCCTCGACACTCATCCTCAAGGAGTTTGTTCGCAAAGGCAGAGCAGGCTACAAAGGAAAGAAGGTTCAATGGAACACTCTTGGTGGACAATTCGAAACCAAACAAAGAGCTTTGGTCGACTTCAAGTTCCCAGAGCTAGATGCCAATAAAACCGTCACATGGGTAGCCAATGTAGATGATGTCCATAACTCCAGCACAATGGCATATGACATTATCATTGGTATGGACCTTATGACTGAACTTGGTATCTATGTCGACACCGAAGAAAAGGTGATTGTATGGAAGGACAGCACTGTTCCCCTCAAACAACGTGGGCAACTTAGTGAAAGTCACTTCATGGAAGCGCTCTACCATATGCATGTAGAGGCACCTATCCTCCAGGAAGCAGAGTCACGCCAGAAGCGGATTCTAGATGCTAATTATTCCAGTGTAGACATTGATGAGTATATCAATAGTCAGGCTAAGCTGAACCTGGATGAAAAAGAGAAACTGAAGGCAGTACTCAAGAGCCATCCCACACTCTTTGGTGGTGGCCTTGGACAATTAAATATCAAGCCTGTACACCTAGAAATTAAAGAAGGTGCCAAGCCATTCCATGCCAGAGCCTTTCCCATACCAAAAGCCTATGAGCAAACAACTAAGAAAGAGATTGACCGATTCTGCGAGATTGGTGTCATGGAAAGAAACCATGATAGTGAATGGGCAGCTGCCAGCTTCATCCAACCTAAGAAAACAGGGGATGTAAGAGTGCTGACAGACTTCAGGAAGTTGAATGAAGTGCTCAAGCGCAAGCCTTACCCATTACCTAAAATCTCTGACCTGCTATACAAACTGCAGGGTTTCAAATATGCAACGGCTATAGACCTAAGCATGGGTTACTATCATATCCCACTTGATGAGGAATCCCAGGCACTATGCACAACCATCTTGCCTTGGGGCAAGTACAGATACAGGAAGCTACCTATGGGTGTAGCATCTGCCCCAGACATATTCCAAAGTATCATGGATGAACTCCTAGGTGATCTGGAGTTTGCCAGAGTATACATTGATGATATCCTCATCATTTCTGATGGAACCTTCGAGGACCATCTTGCTAAACTTGAAATAGTACTTAGTAGGCTTGAAAGCAAAGGCTTCAGAGCCAATGTCCGCAAATGCTTCTTTGCAGAGGACGAGCTAGAGTACTTGGGCTACCAACTCACTCGGAATGCCATCAAACCACAACCAAAGAAAGTGGAAGCGATACTTAGGCTGCAAGCACCTAAGAATGTCAAGCAATTAAGACATTTCCTTGGCATGGTTAACTATTACCGAGACATGTGGCGACGTCGAAGCCACCTCTTAGCCCCAATGACAGAACTACTTTCCAAGAAGAGGAAGTGGGACTGGACCAAAGAATGTCAGAAGTCCTTTGAAGAATTGAAAAGGATTATGAGTGAAGGTACTATGCTAGCCTTCCCCGACTTTAGTAAGACCTTTCATATATACACAGATGCCAGTGACTACCAACTAGGCGGAGTGATTATGCAAGAAGGCAAACCATTGGCTTTCTACAGCCGCAAGCTCAATAGTGCTCAAAAGCGCTACACAACAGGAGAACAGGAACTACTGTCCATTGTTGAGACTCTCAAGGAGTTCAGAACAATCCTCCTGGGACAAAAGCTTGTAATACATACCGACCACAAGAATATTATTTATGGCAACTTAACCAATGATCGGATTGTCCGATGGAGGTTGTTGCTAGAAGAGTTTGGCCCTGAATACATTCATGTGGCTGGCAAAGATAATGTGGTTGCCGATGCCCTCTCCAGAATGGATCTTGAGGACAATGAAACAGATACACGTGACAGCCAAGAAGTCACATGGGCTAGACACAAGTCCAGTGATGAGCAGTCCAGCCAAGCACACATCTCAGCCTATTGTATGGCCACCTTAGTGAGAGATGAAATAGACCTCGATGAGGAGGAACTGTGCGAGATGTGCTTCAATGGAGAGACCACAAGCAAGCCAACAGAGCGGCTTGAGGACTCAGAACTTGAAGGGTTCCCAATGAACCCCAAACTCCTGGCCAAGGCGCAACGCCTGGACAAGGAACTCCTCAAGAAAGTTGAGAAGAGCAAACAAGAGTACTCTAAGAGAGACATAGAGGGACATACACTCATTTGCTATAATGAAAAGATACTGGTACCAAAGGTACTACAGAATCGAATAGTTGCATGGGTGCACCACTACTTAGTGCATCCAGGTGAGACACGAATGGAAAAGACAATAGGTCAAATATTGACATGGCCCAAGATGCGAGATGATATCCGCCGCTTTGTCAAGTCTTGCCGAAAGTGCCAACTCTGCAAGTCAGCAGCTAAAAAGTATGGCCACCTCCCAGCCAAGGAGGCAGAACCATCTGTACCCTGGAATAGAGTCAATGTAGACCTAGTAGGTCCATACTCTGTCAAGGTCAAAGGCAAACGCAATAAGATTGAACTGCGAGCCATGACAATGATTGATCCAGCCACAGGATGGTTTGAGATTAAGCAGGTTGAGAGGCCAAGTGCTGACTGCTGCCAGAAGGCATTAGATGATGCTTGGATCAATAGGTATCCAAGGCCCCACTATATTGGGTTCGACAATGGCAAAGAGTTCAAGTCAGTCTTTGAAGAACTCGTCGAAAACTACGGCCTGACCAAGAAGCCTAGTTCCCCGTACAACCCCCAAGCCAATGGCATTGTGGAACGGGTACACCAAGTCCTAGGGAATATGCTAAGAACTTTCGAATTGGAAGAAGAGGAACTAGATGGCCATGATCCGTGGTCCTCCTTCCTATCTGCTGCTGCCTATGCCATAAGGAGTACCTACCATACTACCTTAGAGGCAACACCGGCTGAGCTGATCTTCGGACGCAACATGCTTCTACCAGTCCAGTTCAAGGCTGACTGGGAAGCCATAAGGGCACGCAGACAAGCAATGATAAATAAAAACAATGAACGGGAAAACAGCAAGCGCATTGCGCACACCTACTCAATAGGAGACCAGGTGTCAAAGGCTAGACCCGGGATCCTCCGCAAGCTTAGACGCAAGCGAGATGGACCATTCAAAGTCACGCATGTCTATGCCAACGGCACTATCCGCATACGACGAGGTGCAATCTCTGAACGGATCAACATCCGAAGAGTGCAACCCTTCTCTGAACCAGAGACCCCTGAAGCTTAGTGCAGTTGGGGAAGCGGATGCAATAGTCGTGACAAGATGGGTGTCAAGATAGGTCTTGACACCAAGATAGATCTCCTCTAGAGGAGACATAGTCTTGCTCGGAGCCAGTGGCTCTGTATCTACATAATCTAGATAGCTCATAATTTACCCAAACAGTCTACTAGATCTAGCTTAAGGCAGTTACCATAGCGGCTCTTTGCAGGTTTTGCAGGGTCTTCCATCAGTTAGTTGTCTATGTGAGCTGAGTATCAAGCTTCTCAAGTCCTCCCCATTCCATTCTATCTCCAAAGATGCCTTACTTGACGTCGTCAAGTGCTGATGACAAAAGAGGAAACCGTGGCTCGCATTTACTTCATTACGTCAAAAGATCCAATCGCCTGTTTAGGACATGCATACCGATCATACTTGGCAGCTTTTGGAGTCGAGATGACGATGACAAGCACTTTTTGTACATAGTGAAGGAGGGATATGGTGGAAGACCGAGGGTACCGGTGCCATTGCAAATGGTTCGAAGTCAGGAAATTTCTCGTGGAAGCCTTGCTAAGCTACTAGCGAGTCGAGGACAAGAAGACAAAGCAACATGACCAAGACAGCTACACTGCAGCAATCCAGTCTTCAGCTAAGCTAATAACCAACTGTAGAAGTAGCAAACTACATTGTAGTCTAAACTTGCACAAGGCTGATGGTCCCAAAACATGCAATGCAAATTGTGAAGAGCTTCGAGCCATCATCCAATCATTGGCTTGCTCTTTGGATTTTTTGGAATATTTAAAATATTTCCCACGAATGATATCTTTTTGTTAAACGCACGTGATCGAAAAATTGGCTTTCCCACGCTGGGCTTTGTCGGTGGAGAGTAAGCACTGGCTCTTTTTGGCTAGCTACTAACGGCCATGTGGATGTTCTTTTGAGTTTCGGGAAACCAGCACTGGCATCCTCGTACTCGTAGCATATCACTGCAACCAATACGCGATTGATGTATCCCTGCCAGCCCTGGACTCTAGAGTAGCAAGGAGCTAGATAGCAGCAGCAGCAGACGAAAACAAAGTGAGAAGTAGCCCAAAAGATTCCAAGGTCAACAACCACGATGATGAGGCTCTGTCACGGCCATTTCCTGTTGGTGGCAACGGTGGTACTGTCACTCTTCTGTGGTAGTGCCGTGTCCCTGTCATTCCAAAGTAATAATGTTGTGGACGAACGCTCGATTCTTCTAGAGCTATACAGCGCCACGGGTGGTCCTTCCTGGAACGAGAATCAAGGTTGGGAAGATGCTACCCCCGATGGAACGGATGACTATTGCGAGTGGACAGGCGTCATTTGTACGGGTGAAGCCGATCTGGACACATTTCAGCGGCGACAACTGGAGGAAGACGACGGAGACGATGACTATTACCAAGATGATGGCACTTCTCCTGCTGCTGGCACTAGTAGTAGTAGTAGTACGGCTGCTCGTGAGTCGTCGTCGTCGAACAGTAAAGATCCCCATCGCGTCATGGGTCTCGACTTGACGCAAAACTTTTTGCAAGGCAGAACTCCTGCATCGCTGTGGAAACTTCCCCTACTTCAGTATCTTAATGTCAATCACAATGATAAGCTCCAGGTGGACTTTAGCAGTGTCCACGACGCTCCCCAGCTCAGCATTGTCAAGGCACAGTTCACCGCGACTGCCTCGTTGGCTGGATTGGATCACGCTTCCTTGACCCTCAACGTGGTACACCTCTCCGGGTGTCCCCTTCGCAGTTCATTCCCCGCCGAGTTGTTGGCATTGACCAATCTACGCGATTTGCAACTCTCTGGTTGTCAACTAGAAGGAAAACTAGATGGCATTCAAAAGTTGACCAATCTGCGCAATCTCAACCTATTTGACAATCAGTTGCGAGGGCCATTGCCCAATGAAATGATTCAAATGACACGATTGCAAAAGTTTAGTTGCAGTCGCAATCAACTCACGGGAGACTTGCACGTGGTCGATGCCTTGGTGGATTTGGACGAATTGTACCTGGCAGAGAATCAGTTCAAGGGGCGGCTACCCTCGCTGTCGGCCATGCCGCGATTGTCACGAGTCTTTTTGAATATGAACCAGCTCACGGGGCCCGTTCCTCCGCAATTTCTCTTGGGCATTACTACTTGGGAACCCAACTTTGCCGAAACGGCCGGATGGATTCGGGTCGATATCTCCAAGAATCAATTGACGGGGATCCTTCCGGAGAGTTTGGATATATTGCAAGATTTGTCCATGGACTTTAATTGGCAAGACAATCGATGGGTGAACGTTTCCGATGCTCTTTGTGACAATGAGTACTGGAACCGTGGAGCTGTCATGAACTTTGCCTGCGATGGTTTGGCGTGTCCCCCAGGGACTTACAGCGTCATTGGACATGCCAGCAATAGCTACGCGTGTCGTACTTGTGATGCTGCCGAGTTTTACGGAGAGTCGACGTGTGTTCAAGAAAATGACAAGGCTGCCTTGATTGCACTGTACAGTGAAACCAACGGAAACAACTGGATCAATAATACAGGATGGAAACTAGCCCATGACTGGCAGGGACTGTACGATACCGGTGACATTTGCGAATGGTACGGAGTTACTTGCTTTCAACCAGGAGATACCGATGACGACAGTGCCGGAGGTAGAGTCCGGAGGATTGACTTGTCGGGGAATAACTTGGTTGGAGTAGTCCCTGAAGACCTATTTGCAATGGACTATTTGGATACCCTCGAGCTTTCAGGGAATCCCGAGTTAGTTGTCCCACTCACCAAGATGGATGAATCGAGTGAACTTCGATACCTCGATATCAGTCGAACTGCCACGGTCAACTTTGATGGACTCGAGATGGCGTCCGATTGGTTTGCCTACTTGATTGCCGATGGTCTGACTTTGGGAGGGACCTTGCCGAAACAGGTGTTGAACTTGACCGCTCTCAAGCTTCTCTCAATGTCCGAATGCCAGTTGATTGGCACCGTGCCTGAGAAGTTGGCCAATTTAAAACAGCTCAACGAATTGTACCTGTTTGACAACCACCTTCGCGGCTCCATTCCCGATGCGATTGGAGACATGGTCGAGCTTCGCTTCGTGTCGTTGGCCCAGAATCAGTTGGAAGGGCCGCTACCCACGACGTTTGATGCGCTTCAAAAGCTTCAGGCATTGTCGCTGGCAGATCAAGTCTCCAAGGGTGGAGGTCTCAGTGGTCCATTGAAAACGTTTCGGTTCCATCCTTTTTTGAAATCGTTGCAGTTGTCCGACAATCTCTTGGAGGGTACAGTGCCCGTCCAGCTTTTGGAAGGTACGGAATCCTTGCTGACCGTTCTCAAGGTAAACTTGGCCAACAATCGATTGACAGGAAAGGTAAGACCCAAGTTTCGAGCAAGGATTTTTATGATGATTACATTCCACAATGATACATACTCAACCTCTAATACTCTGCGCGAAAACTTCTCTACACTAGGTCCCAGGTGAGCTATCACGTTTCCAGAACATGGATCTAGACCTTCAAGGAAATCGATTCAACGAGCTGGATGAAAGATTGTGTGCCAGCGTCGACTGGATGAATGGGCTTGTTGGTGAGTTCGGATGTGATGCAATCTTATGCCCTATCGGTACTGGCGGAGGACGCCAACAGTATGACGACGCCCCATGTGAAAAATGCACAGCGCTGGATGATAGCGAAGAAGCTGCAACTGGGGTCTCGCCGAACTGGATGGGACAAAAACGGTGCCAAATGGAGTTCTCTATGGAGGATAGTGATGAGCAGGGTCTGATCGAACTGCTCTTTAAGCAAACAGGAGGAGATCAATGGAAGAACAATGCTAGTTGGATGATGAAGAAGAAGCAGACAAGTGCGGCACAGGTCCACGTTTGTGACTGGTACGGTATTTCCTGCGACGAGTCCAAGTCCATTGTGGGGATTTCGCTTGGCGCGAACAATTTGCAAGGGACCTTCCCGACCGAACTCTACATGCTTCCCAAGCTGGAACTTCTCTCGCTATTTGGCAACCCATCGTTGATGATCCCCATGGATGGCATCGACAACGCGCAGAGCTTGCGGCAACTCATCTTGGACTCTACAGGATTGACATCATTGCGTGGAATTGGCAAAGCGCGCAGTCTGACAGAACTGAACATTGAAGACAATGATATGGAAGGAGCACTGCCGGAAGAGTTATCGCGTTTGATCAATTTGAAGGCACTTTCCATTTCCAAAAACTCCTTTGAAGGAACCGTCCCTTACTGGATCAACAACCTCCCATCGCTGGAAACGTTCTTGGCCGCCGAGAATCGATTCGAAGGTGCCCTCCCTGATTTTGGCAACTTTAGGAGTATATCCTACGTGGACTTGTCCAAGAATGCACTCTCTGGACCGATTCCACTGACCTTTTTGAAGTCTGCCGCCGAAGAAGAAAAGATTGTGGTGGATTTGTCCAACAACAATCTTGACGGGACCGTTCCTCGAGAGTTGTTTCGTTTGAGCCGTCTGACAATCCACCTTACCGACAATCAGATCTCCGATATTGATCGAGAGCTATGCCAGGCAAACGGTTGGAATGACTACGATGTGCAAAAGTATGGTTGTGCTGGTATTCTTTGTCCAGCTGGCTCTTCCAGTGTCACTGGACGGCAGACCTCCAACGTAACCCGCTGTTCGCCTTGTGAGGACGCCACATATATGGGGAGCACAGCTTGCTTCTCTAGCAGCAGCTCTTCAAGGTTCGGGGGGCATTGGACGATTGTCACTACTTTGATTGCAACGATCACCGTCGGATTGACTACCTTGGTGTAGTCAACGGTCTGCTCTTCATCACGTCTACCACTAGCAACTTGTTCATATAATAATAATATACTATACAAACACCACGCACCACTAGCTACCGTAGCCAGCCGCCATACCTACCTACCGGTATTGGAAGAATGATCCATTCGTTTCAATCTGCCTCCAAGTGACTGTACATTACGTTGTACCCCAAATGTACCGTACCGGTATCCGTGTGGTCATACGGCAATGGCAACGACATCAAAAAATGAAACTCCATTTACGTTAGCTGATGTAACAATGATGTGGCTTCACGACAAGCAAATTGCAGGGAGCGCATGGGGTGAAGTTCGTGACGTTGTAACCTTGTGTTCGTGTCCTGAATAAAAAAGTGGTCCCCTTGAACAGTCTGTGCTCTCGGTGAATGTTGTATTTGCGAGCTTCTTTGCTGTGCTTCCCTCCAGACAGATTTCGTCTGCCTTACCCCCACCTTGAACCGCATAGCTACTTTCTAGCTAGCAAGATCAGGTGTCGTCCATTTCCGGGCAGATTCTTCTTATTAAGACGATTTCTTCGTGTCTTCGGGAGAGTCCCACTGATCCGTAGATGTCAGTTTGATTGTAGGTACGTCGTCTTGGACCACCTCTGCATCAATAACACCGCTGTTGCTTCCCATGGGGTTCATGGTAGTTTCCAACGCCGAGGGCATCTTATTACTAGCAGCTTCCCCTTCCCCTGCCTCGGCAGCAGCAAGCTTGGCTTCCAAGAGAGGTTGTAACTTCATTCCCATTTCCTGCATGAGATCCGGGCGTGTCGCAATGGTTTCTCCGTCTCCCAACTTGGCTTGGTATTCCGCCCAGAGTTCCGGGTTCAATTCCTTGCACTCCTTCTCCAACTCTTGCGCCGCCACGGGAATAATAAAGCTGGCATACAGATAGGTTACTCCCGCCAATAAAAAGACAACAGCCGTAATGCCCAATCCAATGTTTCGGGCCACATCCCATCCATCGGCAATCCAAAAGTTGTTGGCTTCCACCAACAAGATCTTGAGGGTCGCTGCATGATCATGAGTCGTCTTTGCCGGCAACACGCTGTTCCAAAGAGAGTTTTCACCACGCTGGAGCGATGCCGTCACGGCATGGGCCATCAGTGATTGCTGAGTTACCAATGGCATTGGCGCTTGCAACGCATTGGCACTTGAAGACATCATCAAGAGACCCACAAGGGCCCAATACATAGAAGAAAAACAAGCCATGGTCAATAAATCAGTAGGTGGATGGTAACTAACAGTATGAGAGGCTACTACCGGTACCAGTGGTACTCTATGGGAATCGAATCTTCTTCCACCTTCAATGTGTCTGCAAGTACAAGGCAAGAAGCAGGTGTCAAGGCCCCGAGCCATCGATTTGCCAAAGGTGATGGGTTGACGTTGAACGCGAAGCGAGAAAAGATCGCATTTTTGTATTTTAGTCACTTTCGTGATTGAGTCGAACAAGTCTCAATCGAATGGTTCGAATAATCATTCATTCGATTGATTTTATTAAATCGAACCCACAAGCAGGTGCCCCAGCGGACCAGTCTCATCTAAGAAACAGGAGCATTCAGCAGCTATTTTTCAGTGGTTGTTGTTATAAGCCGTCTGCCCCTTGAATGCCTGGCTTTTTATATTTCATTTAAAAGTCTTATCGACTGGCAAGGCAGCATTAACACGAAGGACATTTTGTTCGTCAAACGACCAGTCATTACATTTTTGCACTTATTATTACAGGCGCAGGGGGAGCATCCCCCTTGACGAAAACAGTTACTCTTCGCTGGCAGGACCACCAAAATTATTGCCCTTTTCGACCAAGACATACGAGTACATCCATGTACTCAGAGTACTCAAGTTCGTGTAAGCTCTCAAGTACAAGAACATGTTTGTGTGGTGCCCGAGTAGCTTCTAGCGCTAGCTAGCTAGCTACATGTAGTGGTGTAGTGGGGACCATGACAATGGATCATGTTGCTTTGGTGGATAAGTTGTATGAAAAGGCTGCACAACAGTGGCAGCCCAATCCCATCCAGAAGAAGATAAGCGTTATCAATAGTGTTGGGACTTCGCAGGTTTTGGCCCCAAACTGCCAGCATCAAATGGTTCCTCCCAACCGTAGAGCTATGCGAAGAAGCAGCAGTCTCAATGGTCTTGCATTGAAGGCAGCCGTTGGTGGCCTCGAAGCTATCAAGGAGGAAGAGAAGAGAAGCAAAGCGCGGAAAATGAATGATCCTCTCAGTACATCTCTTCATCGTGGAAATGGAAAGGCTAGCAGCAACAGTCTTGCCCACCGCGCAAGAACAGCAAAGACCCACAAAAGCCACAAGTCAGCAGGATCCACCAAAAGCAGACAATGCATCAGAAAAACTGCAAGTTGCAATGACGCGGTTTCTGCTCGAAAGGTGCTTCGTAGTCAAAGTCCTCGTCGACACACAACCAGTTCCATATTGCCTACCAGGAATGTTCGCCGAAGCAGCAGTTTGGACCCCAAGAAAATGAAGGAAGCCACGGGAAGTGCAGTTGCAGGAAGAAAATCCAAGGATGCGAAAAGTTCTTGCCGCCATGGAAAAAAGCTCAAGGACAAGAACATCTTGCGCAAAACCAGCTCTGGTAAACATAGTGACAGTGACAGTGACAACAGTGGAGAGAAGAAGACAAGGAAACCAACCAAACACACACTCCGCAAGACCCAAAGTGGTGAAGATGGCATTACTCACAAGGACGAACGGCGGCCTGGCCGAGTAAAGCCCCTTCGTCGTGCAAGCAGTATGGATGCGGATATGATGACAAAGGCTCTGGTGAATGCGGATAAAGATGAGGAAAGAAACGCAAAGGTTTTGGAAAATTCAGAAAGCCTTCAAAAATCCACGAGCGCAGTCATTTCTCGAATGCACAAGAGACGAGACAAGAAGGACTCCCAGCGTAGTCGTCATGCCACTCCTAGGGGCCATACGAGTGATGACAAGGAGGAGGCGTTGCCCTCCACTCACAAGCACTCCAGTGACCCATCCTTGTTGAAATTGAAAACAAAGGCTTCAGCGCCTCCAGAGAGGTCTCCCCGTCGTGCCATTGACGATGGACATACTGACAAGAACAATGACAATGATGACGAAGAAGAAATGCCACCAAAGCGCATCAGTGACCCTTCGTTGATGTCCCGAGTGCAGCGCACACGCTCTCCCCGTCGAGTCACAACAGCTGGTGCAGCTAGGAACAGAGGGGCGGCATACAAAAATCATCGTATAGCGCAGCGTGCCTTGGCCTCGATCAATGATATTCCACCGAGGAAGAGCGGTACGGATGGGGCAGATGCTGACGACAAACCCAAGCGTGTATCCAGTGATCACATTCGCCACCGTCGCCACCACCATGGCAGTAATCCTAGTCATTCCTCTCGGCGTTCGGCGGAAAGTATGGGGCAAGCATCCATGCAGCACATGCTTGTTACCAACGGTGACTCTGACTCCGATGAGGACGTGAATCCTGCAGCTGCGGATGAAGGGATATCTGCCTGCATCCAAAATGTCCTGGGAGAGGTGTTGGCAGTGCCTAGTCCCACGGCTGAAGTGTCGCCTCCATCGGTTGCCTCTGCATTCACTAAAGAACAACGCCATCAATCCTCAAGGACAGGTACCGGTAGTGGACGACTCAGCGGTGCTGCCCTCAAAGAACATATCAAGAAGTCCATGAAGGAGAAAGAAGGAGGGACAGCCAGCAGTGACCCCGCCGAAAAAAACAAATCGGTGGTATCTCACCGAGGCAGCAATACTCTATCTACATTTATGGCGGAACGTACAAACCGCAAAAGTTCTGTAGTGGTTCCTTTTGGCCCGCAGGTTCCCAAAGATGCCATGAAAACAAAGGAAGTGAAAAAGAGGAATGCTTCGTTTTTGGCCATACCCTATCAAACTGGATTCTCAGACCTTGACGACGATGAGTCTGTGCACAGTAGAGCGCAAAACAAGAAGAATGGATAAATATAGTTCATAAAACAACCTAGCACACCAATTCATGTTTCACAATTGCACTACATATACTGGTTGTACGACTTAATAAATTTAATGTTTGTTTCTTTCTTGACTTCTGACTTCACTCGAACTACATCAAGAAAGACACGTCGACGGGGCCCGCAATACTGATATGAAGAGAGCAGTTTCACTATTAGTACAGTTCCCTCAAGCAACCAGAAATTGTATACGTGGCAGTGATATGTCTTTCACAACAAAGTATCACCTTGGTCATCCACATCATCGAATTGCCCAGTGGCGTGTTTCTGCGGTGCAACAGATGCAGCACTCTGTCCTTTGTTTTTGGATGGTTCTTCGTTTGCTGTTGGCTTGTGCTGCATGACTGCTTCCTCTTCATCATCGTCCTCCTCAGCATCTGAAAATTGTCCGTTGACAATTTCCACCCCAGGCTTGACCACCAACATGTTGTCTAATTTTTCCAACATGGCAGCCCGTTCGTCTGGTGTCGCCTCCATTGACGAGGGCCCCAGATTGTCATTGTTGTCTACTCCCATGATCATTGGAGTTTGCTGTTGCCCTCCCATCATTCCCATCATATTGCTCATCATTCCCATCATACCACCAGCACCACCACTGTCATCTTGTATTGGATGCAGTTCAATGAGTTGGGTAATGTTTTCAAATAGCATTTCACAGAGTTTCATTTTTTCCTGTTCCTCGTATTTTTTGTCGGGTAAAATGGTAATTTCTTGAGGATAGGACTCTTCCTCTGCGCCCTCCACTTGCAGGTACACTGACACTGGCTCCGAGGATTGGGCATGCAGTTGTATGGATTCTGCTTCCACTTGAAAGCTGTCACGTGACTTGGAAGTAGGACTCTCAATGTTGCTGCTGGATGGTGAAGCATCATTTTGATGGCTTTGTGAGGAGGCAACAAACAGACATCGTTCCGACGTGACAGTAAGTGAAAACATTTGGATGGAAGTGTCCCCCAGTCTAATCTCAGCAGTTTCTTCGACTCCTGTCATCTCCTTTTCATTATCGACTTCTTCTTCTTCCTCCTCCTCTTGGTCACCCCTCTTGATTGACACCAGCACAGATATCCGGTCCATCAAGACTCGTTCATCTTTTGATTCGTCCATGAGTTGATTCAAGGCAGCAGCGATGGCACCATCATCCCCAGTTTCAATCGCCGATTGCAAAGGCTGCATGTTGGTCGATGCTGCAGCATCGCCTACTACCATGATGTGCCCCGGCAATCCATCGCCGTCAACCCGAAGCTTCTTTTGATCTGTCATCTCCAAGCACTATAACAAGGATGCAAAAAGGATTGCTTTTCGCGTTGTCCACTGTCCACTGCTGATATTAGTATGGGATTACAGGCCACTAGCTACCGTACTAGCCCCTTGTCATGGGAATCTTCTTCCTCCTTTTGATGCGTCTGGTATGGGGGTTTGGAGGTGACTATTATGGAGGGACCCGAGGAAGGGCGAGAAGTGCGGATGGTGTGATGCCTGTACGTCGAACGCCAAAGAAGCGAAGGGAGAAAAGTTTTGGATCTTAGTCACCAACGTGATTGAATTTTATTCAACGTGATTGAATTATATTCGAACCACGCCCATCATTCTTTTGTCTTTGTTTGAGACCACTCTGGCACTGTAATAACCGGCTGATATCATTAACCATTCGATTCCGACGGATAAACCTTCTGGTGGCTTTCTAGTAGCTAGCTAGAGGCCTCATATCCTCCTTCCGCTATAGAATTACAATGTCTCTAGTGCTAGCTAGCTCCTACGGTACAGCTAGCTAGTGGGAGCTAGGTCGCTCAGAATGTTACAACGTTCTTCACCATGGTCCCATCGCTTGGTCGGGGTGTGATTGTACTAGGATACCATTCGACAGGGACTTTTCCTCCCTGATAATCCTTTTCCAGTTCAAACGACTGGACATTCCGGGCCAATGTCGCCAGAAAGAGCTGCATTTGCAAATTGGCCAATGGTTTTCCAAAACACCGACGAGGACCGGACCCATAGGGCATAAAGTCCGAGGGAGTCGTTTCGGGTGAAAACCACCGTTCCGGTTGAAATCCCTGGAACACGCACATGTGTGAATTGTCGGACAAGCGCGCCACGGGATCGAGGAGATGCGTCAATCGAATGTTGCAAAAGACACTCCATCCTTTGGGTATTTGCACGCCATCGGCAAGGATGGTGCCTTTGGCCCGTTTGGGATACCCACCGGTCACGGCACCGATGCGCAATGCTTCCTTTCGCACTCCATTCAAATAGGGACAGTGATTCTCGAGAATGTCCTGTGTGAGTTCCGGTCCAAACTGTTGAATGATGGATTGTTGTTCTTGTACGAGTTTCTGGTACTTGTCCGGATGCAACCCTAGCAAGAACATGATGAGCGTCAAGGTTCCGGCGGAACTTTCCGACCCGGTAATAATGAGCAAGAGACTGTTTTCGACAATTTGTTGGCGTGTCAGTCGTCGTTTGGTGCCATTATTGTCGTTAGTGTCATTCTCATCATCATCCACGGCAAAGACCATGCTGCTCAAGACGGAATCTTCGGGAATGCCACTCTCCAATAACGCATCGATTTTGGCTTCAATCTTGTCCTGAATATAGTGGCGGGCGTGATATTCGGGCAAGTGTTGGACAATCCAGGGAGTTTTGACGAGTGTCACCAGCGGAGAGTAGAGTGCGCCCAACCACGTGACCAATTTTTGGCGAAAGACGGCGACTTCTTGCGGTGCCAAGTCGAGGCCCAAGACCAAGTTTTGCGTGACATCCAATGTGTATTCATGACAAAAGGATTCCATGGATATTGCGGCGTTATTGTTGTTGTCGTTGTTGTTGTTGGAGGATGCGAGGAGTTGACTGTCGTGAAAGCGATTGGTGACCAACTGCTGCAGCGGCTTGAAATATGTCTTGACGGCGGGAGTACTGACTCCCTTTCCCACGAGGCGTCTGAGGAAGGAGTGTAGTTTTTTGTTGCGTTCAAACATAATATTGTCCGTTCCAAAGACGGAAGGAATGTCCTCTTTGGCAGTACCACGCGCAGTAGTGCCGTCCTCATTGTCATTAAAGGACGCACTGAGTGCTTCGGTTTGAGAAAATTCCATGGCAGTCAACTTTTTGACCCACTCGGCACCGGACACGGACGCCACGGGTGTTCCAAAAAAGTAGAATTTGACCACCGTGGGGTGTCCTTCGCTGGCACTTTGCTGGCGATAAAAATACCCGGGACCGTCCACCTTGTTGCCGCTCAAAAAGCCCTCACTGCCGAAAAAGGGACATCCCAACGAACCAGGAGGAAGAGGCTCGGAGAAATGAGGATCTGGCTGGGCACCCGGCCACAGCACTTGTTGCAGTTGCGACCATGCGCGGCGTTTCCAACTGACCGATTGTGCTTGTGCTTGTTCCTCCACTGGTGGCTCGTCGTCTTTCAAATCACGAGTCGCCGCCAAGACGGTAGCAGTTCCCAATGCGCATCTTTTGGGGTGATGGTCCACAACCACAAATCCATGGGCCGTCGAAAACACAACAACGACGAGGAATAACGCAAACACTTTCATCTTGCTTGGTCGAATTGGGACAACTTTCAAGACGATTTTATGGGGGAGAGTTAGTTGGAAACAATCCAGTGGTCCTGCTAACTTACTAGCTAGCTAGTAGTGCTGACAGTCCGGGAAGAACATCGCCGGTGGGCTTCTGATGGGCTCGAGCAGGAAGAAAAAAGTGGCATCTGGTCTGGATCTTTCTCGGCTTCTTTCTCCCACCGAGACGGAAAAGCACTTGTAAAACGTTTGAGCTTCGTCTGTCGATGGGCCAGACACGTCGTCACTTACCGGAAGGCCCGGTCACGCGACTGCTGGTCGCCAAAAATTAGCATAAAGTCGCACACAGCATCAAAGTCGCATCAAAAGTCGTATGTAAAGTCGCATGCAAGTCGCATGAAAGTCGCGTGCGACTTTCTCGCACGACTTTCAAAGTCGCGCAAGATTTCTATTAACAAGGTGACAGAGTCGCGTAGGATCGCTGAAAGTCGTTTGGAAAGTCGTGCAAAAGTCGCATGCGACTCGCACACGACTCGCACGCGACTTTGTGAACGACTTTCAGCGATCCTACGCGACTTTGACCGATCCGGGACTTTAAGTCGCATGACGGGACCTTCCCGGTACAGAGCTTTGGGTGAACTGTGAACTGTGCGATAAAGTGAAATACATCCACGCCGTGGAAGTTTGACAAAGTCATCCATTGACGGTTCCGTTGGACGGACACCTTGCTATTGCCGCAGCAGGGTGCCAAAGACTCTGGTAGAAGAGCTGTGGATAAACCATACGTACATGTCAAGGCCCGGCAGAGCTCCAGCAAGGAGTATCCACACAAAGGAACATTACCTCGGCAGTCTATCTGCCTGAGCCCTCACCCCCTTCTTTGGTATTACGTCTCCATGAGACGACGCTCCTTTTGGTTACCGGTACCCCCTCAGTTGCACTCTGAAATCGATTTGCGGGCGTTTACTGTGTAAAATAGAGTAGCCGCACTTCAGTTGCAGAATCAACCGTCATGTGTATCGTTAAGTAACAAGTTCCCTTTCGAAAGATTAAGATTGATTCGTGGAAAAGGAACAGTTGAGGTTACTAAGGTTAAGGATAAACTGATTGAGTACGATTGTTGAAGGCGCAGCAAAACATCTCTCCCTCGTTGAATTCCTATTGTAAACAGGAGGTAAATCCAAGCTTGGCCGACAACAATGTTGAATCGATCGATCGATCGAACGACTGGTTCGGTACTGTTCGAGGTAAGCCTCTATTATCAAGATTGTTATTGAAGGTGCAGATTCGAAAGCCATCCCTCATTGAATTTCTATGGACCGCGGGAAGGCAGTCTGATCTCGGCCATCAACAGGTGAGTTGTTTTAATTATTCGAATCGAATCGGTCGCACCTCTATTATCTCTGTTATCCAAGCCTCACTCAAGCCGTCCTTCTCCGGTGCAGATTGGAAAGCCATCCCTCATTGAATCCTATGGACCGCGGGAAGGCAGTCAGTTCTCGGCCCATGACGGCCAAGTTGGTGCAATTTGAAAAGCAATGGTAAGTCTCCGGTCATCTGCAGTTGAGCACAGAAAACAAAACTCATATCTATTTGTTGTTTTCTCTGCTGCACTGCTGACGGCCGATGAACTACCATTGTTGAGTCCTTTTCCAACCAACGAACGATCGCTATGCTACCTCTTCTACAGAGGAGACTGTTAACTCCAGCCCTACCAACAGCATGAACGAACGTCATCGAGTCATTGAAGAGGCAACAGTTAACCGGAGGAGGCTACACGACAACACACAAGAGAGTTGATCCTCCTACCGGATTCATCCCTCCTTGTTATTTCCTAGTATTTTGGTGGTGATTTCTGTGTTCATACCCATTTTCCCGTTGGAACAGTGCTTGTGGAGCCTGGATTGACAATATTCCTGTATTCATTGTAATGGTGAGGCAATGGAGCGTAGCAACTGGCTACAATGGCTGGATTGACAATATTCGGTTGTGCATGTATTCGTCATAAGGATCCAATGCAAGATACCGGCAACAGAGTGTAGCCAGCAAAGCGGAACCTGAGTGTGTTCGGTATTGTTGACACTGTCGCCGATGTAACTGTACGGTAGCGGGCTACAATGGCTGGATTGACAATATTCGGTTTTGCATGTATTCGTCATAAGTGCAATACACGGCTCTTAGCCTTATTCGCGACTCGATCCTAGATAGGGTTTGAGTTCGACTCATGACTGAGTCTCTCGTGAATAGTCATTTGAGACAGGGTTCTCAATGACCGCTCTAGTCATACTAGGTTGATGATGAAACATCGCTCTAGATATTTAGCCAACGTGGAGTACTTCCACGCTACTAGATCCATGCTAGACAAATCTTCCACGTGTTCCGTTTTAGGATCGTGGAGATACGTAGGATTACTACCGCAACCTACTCTATCACACTTTATAGTCTCCCGCGGGAGACCAGATCTACGATCCCTTGATGATGATCTCTCTGCCTCGTTGATTAGTTTTCATAGCTTTCTAATCTCTCTCATAACTTTCATTCTCTCAAACTCAAAACACTCGAAAGATCTTTACACTAGCTTTTAGCGTAGTGCATTTTGTTAACAAACACAATAGCTTTCAGCTACCCTCAACCTATTCCTTCACCATGAAGATGGCTCAAGGAAAGCATGCGTTCAGCAACTTCGAGAAACAGTTGCGTGACAAACCCATTCTTCCTCTCGTCGACAATGACGAAGACACCGAGATCGACGATACTCGTGCAACCACCTGCAAACTTCGCAACCATGTTGCCAAGCGCAAATCAGAAGACTCTGATAACGAGGACAACTCCTCTATCGATTTCAATCACTTGGATGGAGAAATCTCTATCTGAGGATTAGGCCAGGATGATGACTCAACGGAACCATGTTCCGATTTCTCATACCAAAGTGATGAAGATATCTCACTAACTAGTAAACAAGAATTGTTTGCAACCGATGAACTCTACGGCAAATTAGATGATTGCCTAGAAGCTGCTCAACTAGACTCTGATGATCTATTTATCGTTAACCTCGTCCGTGGCCAACCACCTCTAAACGTCGCAAAGACAAGAGACCTCAACCTATCGTCTATTTAGATTTAACAAGCGAGAAAAAGGGAAACCAACCCCGTTCACTCCGTTGCTTACTGGTACAGGAGCATCCGGAACTTTATGATTGCTCAAACTCATGCTAAGAATTACGCATGAAGGATCTTGGGGCGTCCAAACATGTGGACTACCCCTGCAGGAGAATTAAAACACAGCACGAAATGCAAAAGTGCATTCATGATTTCTGAATACCACGAATGATAGAATTATCGAATGGGATTTACAACGACACAAGACTGGGGGCGCATGAACATGATACATAGGTCGAGACATACTCTCTCGATCTAGGATTATAAAGTTCGATTTCACTACATGTCAGTGGTGGGACGGCTATCTATTCCTATGAAATAAGCGACACCAATGAAGAAGAAAAATTTCTTCATTCCTGATCCTACTCCGTTGATGACATGCAGATGTCTCAAGAAGTTCTTGATGCGAAATACGACAAGTGACTTTTAAGGCAGTTTTGCCAAAGTCAAACATTGAAAGGAAGAGAGAGAACGCTTCATTCCTTATTACGAAGTACTCTGACCTATTCGATGGCACTCTTGGAAAGTGGCAGATGGACGACTACGAGTAGAACTTCTCCCTGACGCTAAACCCTATCACGCTAGGCTTATCCTATTCCACGTGTCCATACCAACACTCTTAGATGGAGGTTGAACGTCTCTGCGAAGCAGGATACTCAAGAAGGTAAACCGTTCCGAATGGGCGGCACCAACTTTTATCATTCCAAAAAGGATGGATCTGTACGATTCATCTCTGATTTCCTGGGAACTAAACAAAAGGATTAAGCGGAAGCCTTATCTATCCAAAAATACAGGACTGCTCTTGAACCAGAGGATTCAAGTACGCCATAGTCTCGACTGAACATGGATACTATCACAATCGAGCTGTCACCTCACTCGAGAACAACTCTGTATACTATCGTAATCCCGGGGGAAAGTACGATACCAGAGGTTGCCAATGGGCCTATGTAATAGTCCCGACATCTTCCAGAGAAGATAACACTACATGCAGACCTAGAAAATGTCCGTGCATACATTGATGAGTCTACTCATCCTAACAACGGCGATCTGGCGATCACATTGAAAAGCTGGATGAGTTCTCCGAAGGCTTCGAGAAGCGGACTTAAGATCAATGCTACCAAGTCCTTCTTCGCAAGAGGAGAACTGGAATACTTAGGTTACTGGATTATCGAGAAGGGATCCAACCTTTAACCAAGAAAATAGACGGATCCAGAATATCGCCCCCTACCAACAGAAAGAACTCCGTAATTCATTGGACTAGTGAATACTTTCGAGACATGTGGATTAGTACGATCACATTTACTGGCTCCACTCGCTTTGTTGACTCCAAAACAACGAAGTGGAAAATGGGAAGACGAACACGCCAAGGCCTTTAGCCAGATGAAGAAGATCATCAGCAAAGAAACCTTGTCTCGCTTATCCTGACTTCAACGATACATTTGTTATCACACGGATGCGGTGATACTCAACTAGGTGCAGTAATCTTCCCAGAAAGGAAAACCTATCGCTTCTACAGCAGGAACTACCCTGCTCAGACACACAACCGTTACGAAGGACTTCTCGTATCGTAGAACTCTGAAGAGTTCCGTAATTTTTCTAGGACAGAAGATTGTTTACATACGGACCACAGAATTTACATGAAGAAATTCAATACCGATCGCGTAATGATGGCGCCTTATTCTGGAAGAATACGGCCCTGAACTACGGTACATCAAGGGTGAGCACAACATCGTCGCTTATGCTTTCAGACTTAACATTCCAACAAGATGGTTCTTAGAACAGATGGAAGCCAGCGGGATTGCTGAGCTCATGGCTGCAGACGAAGAGGACTTCCTTAGCGAGTTCCCTCTCTCGTTCCGAGATCGAACATCGTCAGAAGGACGACAACGATATCAGAAACTCCTCAGGGACAAGCCAAACGCTACAAGAAGCAATCTTTCCCCAGAGGGGATAAGTCACGACTTAGTAGTCAAAGACGACAAGATCGTCGTACCTAAGACTTGCAGAAGAAGCTAGTCGATGGTACCATGGTGTACTGAGCATCCTGGCGAGACTGCACAGAACTGACCATCACCAACACTACACCTGGAAAGGACTGCGCAAGACTGTGCAGGCCGTATGTCAGCGTTGCCAAGCTGCCAGATGAACAAACCCAAGACGCGTAAGCTGGGATTGATGCCTCCAAAGACTTGCGAGGGATCCTTGGGAAAGACTATGTATTGACCTGATAGGTCCCTACACGTCGGGGACCTAAGAAAAAAAATTCCTGCACACTTCATTGCTTTACAATGATTGATCCCGTAACCGGATGGTTCAAGATTGCAGAGATCTGCTCCAGGCAGCAGACGAAGTAGCCATCGTCCTAGAACAAACGTGGCTTACTCGGTATCCATGGCCTGCTGAGGTTATCATGGATAGAGGACGTGAGTTCCGCGCAGAGGTCAAAAAGACTCTCCGGGATGAATATGGACTTCGTCGCAAGTTCATCACTACGCATAACCCTCAAGCCAACTCTATGGTCGAGCGTGCTCATCAGACCATACGCAACTTGATCGCTGTTCAAAACATCAAGTGCCAAGACGACCTCGTGAATGGATCCTGGGATGGAGTCCTCACGGCGGTTCGCTTTGCAATGAATGCCACGATTCATACCACCTTGCGTGCAACGCCCGTGCAGCTCGTGTTCAATCGTGACGCGATTCACAACGTCCGGTTCGAAGCCAACTGGAAGTACATCAAGGAACGTCGCCAACGACTAATCCAACAGAACAACGATAGGGAAAACGCGACGCGTGTCCCTCATCAATACAATGTCAACGATACCGTGATGATTCAACAGTATCAGCACCGCAAGTACGGTCAGCCAAAGTACAAAGGTCCTTACACTATAGACCGAGTCAATGACAATGGCACTGTACGGCTCCGACATGCTACCGCCAATGGCGGCACAGTCTACCAGACTTGGAACATAAGGTATATACACCCATACAAGGCCTGATCCCCTTGTAGGATTGCCATCGTGCGACGCACATGTCTACATCCAAATCTCATGAGAGTGCCCCGCACTTTAAATCATATGTTCTCCTTGTCCGACTGCTGTCGCGCCTTCTGTGACCCTTGTCAGGGGGCGAATGCAATACACGGCTCTTGGCCTTATTCACGACTCGATCCTAGATAGGGTTTGAGTTCGACTCATGACTGAGTCTCTCGTGAATAGTCATTTGAGACAGGGTTCTCAATGACCGCTCTAGTCATACTAGGTTGATGATGAAACATCGCTCTAGATATTTAGCCAGCATGGAGTACTTCCACGCTACTAGATCCATGCTAGACAAATCTTCCACGTGTTCCATTTTAGGATCGTGGAGATACGTAGAATTACTACCGCAACCTACTCTATCACACTTTATAGTCTCCCGCGGGAGACCAGATCTACGATCCCTTGATGATGATCTCTCTCGTTGATTAGTTTTCATAGCTTTCTAATCTCTCTCATAACTTTCATTCTCTCAAACTCAAAACACTCGAAAGATCTTTACACTAGCTTTTAGCATAGTGAATAAGGATCCAATGCAAGGTACTGGTAACAAAATGTAGCGAGCAAAGCCGAACTTTCGGTACTGTTGCCACTAGCATATGGCAGCTGGCTACGATGGCTGGATTGAGAATATTCCGTTGTTCGTGTATTTGTCATAAGGATACAATGCGAGGTAACCGTAGCGAGCAAAGCCGAACCTGAGTGTGTTCGGTACTGTTGCCACTGTCACGGATCGATGTAACTCTCTGCCTACGGTACCGTAGCTGGCTACAATGGCTGGATTGGGATCCAAGTAGCCAGCAAACTGAGGAAACAGGAGACGAACGCTGAAAAAATGCCGAATTTCCTGTTTCCTACTTGTTCCTGTTCCGGTGAAGCCAAAATATAGGGGTATAGATAGGCATAAGCCAACAAAACTGGAAATTGAAGGTTCTACAGATTTAGGGGTAGGAATAAATCATGATTATTCAAGGTTAGTGCACTCAACACATTAAGCTAGCAGAAGCTACAAAAGTTACAGGTACATAGAGGAGTGACAGCTGTAAAATTATGGTTAGCGGGCGGCAAGCCAGGGTTAGCTTAAATAAAAAAGAAGGTTATAATGAGGGAATGATACGGGGCGCCGTCGTGTGTTGCCGCCAGGCCTACCTTGAAAGAAGGGTGCAATCTCAAACATGTCATCCTTCTTCTATCTGTCTTTCTGCCGAGGTATCGCAGCTTCCGCTGACTTAAATTAATTGAGGGTATATCGACTACCGTACAGGTCCAAAACTCCTCATGCCAAGAAACTTGGAGGTGGCACGAATGGCGGATCTTCTTGGAAGCAAAAGGGCGTTCTCTTCTTTGAACGTCAACTTCTTCTTCTTTGAGCGTAAGAGCAGGCTCTGTTGTTCGGTGTCGAGGAGTATGGTCTCCTTCTTCATTTCTTCCATCTTTGCAGAGTGAAAGCACACACAGGATAGAGGATGGATTGTGATAGAGGATGGATATAAGTGATGTCAGTGCTCAGCAAAAGGAATGCCCCAACCAAACAAAAAGCTGTTGGGATATCTTTGCTATGAATCCACCGCGTTTTTAGAGGACGTTTTCGAGCTTGCTTGGGCTCCCTCTTGCATGAGGGGATGTCAGATCGGCACTAGGTGTGACACATTTGGTGGAACTGGGGCTTTAAGTAAATTGGTGTGCTTTTTCTCACACCAACTTCACTGTCCCATTAAAGTAGCTCTCTCGATGACCATATTTTTGAGGGAATGACCAATGCTGGGGATAGGTGGAGCCTGTGATGGAGGGGATTGGTGTGTGATTTGGAGCTGTTCCGTATGCAGTATAGTTTCTACGTAACAGATTCTTGGCTGAGTAGGTCATTTACGCTGGTGTTTTGAACCGAAATCGATTGGGTCTACCGAGTTGATTAACCGAGTCCTAGCTAGCTCTAGCTACATGTACCAGGTATGTAGCAAAGAGCCTACATGTACTAGCTAGCTAGAGAGTTGAGTTGCGAGTTGGAATCGGATTAACTCTAATAGGGGGGATTGGCTAAATCGGACTGGTTTTCTAGAGGATGTACTACTGATTTGCATGTAGATCTACCAGGTACAGTACTCTCTAGCTAGCTAAAGCTAGAAAATCCTACTGATTTCTACACAAATCGGGATGCATGACTGGTTTGTCCACGCTTGAAACCGACATCAGCGAAGACTTTTTTTTGCGCACTGTGCCATTTTCAGCAAAGCAACAACCCTTTCGACATGGACGATGATAGGAGGAGCTCGATCTAGTGGAAGCGTTTCGTCTGGAGGGAGCACACATTCGTCTTGTCGAACGTTGTGCGTACCGGAATGTATTGTGGATAAAAGGAGAAAGGCCGTAGTGGGGCCATCCTATTCGAGTTTGGAAATCGCCGAGGAGCTTGCCTCTGTTGTTGCAAAGAAAGCCTTTGCGTTTGGAGTGCAGATTGTTGATGAAATGCTGAATGCGGAAGATCGACATGGGCAAGCCGGCCTCATTCAGAATCCTCACTTGGCAACCCAGGATTCCACTCCACCTTCAGAGAAAAAGCAGAAAGTAATAGGCAGGTATGGAGATTGTACTCAACAAAAACCGCCCGCAATCAAGAAGCCCGAGTCTGAACAGCGTCTTTCAGCCATACCGATCACTGCACTCCACAATGTGGTGAACGATACCGTAAAAGGAGTGAAGTACAATGCTAGTGGAGTGCCAGTACTCATGAATTCGGACACCGGAACCACGAAAGCTCTTGAATTTCAGCGCAAAGGGGACGATATTGATAGAAGCGAAACCATCAATGTCGAGCTCATCTCCGACGCAGAGAACAGTAGCGTTGAAATCATACCATGGTCGTATGGGATTGATATTAGTTGTGGAGATCCTGCCCGAAAGAAAGCCTTTGAGTTAACCGATCCAAACCTTTCATTCGAAGTCGTTGGCCCGAATTTTGAGTACAAGATCGGGCAAAGAATTGGGATGGCGGTATATCGCAACTATGAGTTTGATTTCATGTCTACAGGTGAAAACGACATCTACGCAAATAATGGGTGGGATCGAAGCCTCAGCAAGGACGACATCCTTCAAGTGTTTGGACCGGATCACTCAGTGTCTACATGTATTTACACTGGTGTGATCACTCAGCTTTCAAGCGACGGGAAAACATTTGGGCATGATATTAATACCTACAAAGGCTGCTCAGGAGCCATTGTGTTTCTCCTAGACAAGAACCAGGATGGTCTCATTGCTGACGATGATGCTGGAAAAGCGATCGCAATTCACGTTGGATGTGGCCCCAGAAGCACCAAGATGAACATTGCTTTTACCGTCAGACACCTACTAGTTGCTGAAGCATCAGGAAGCCCCTCCCTGAATCTTGGCAATAAAAGACAAGCTGGAAGCTAAGTCGTTGCAAGTCCATTGCGTATCATTTCGTCGATGGTCGCAAACCCTGCCGCAAGCAAATATCTTCTGTTCTCTTACACGTGTACTGCCGATAGCCGGTGAACTACCATTGTCGAGTCACTCCTTTTCGGTCGATCGATCCATCGCTCCGGATAACAAGAGGAGAGGTATGCAACCGAAGCGGATATTGGCTGCGGAGATCGTAGCACGAGGACCGAACCCAACGAACTCGCTGCCGTATACGTGTGAGAGAGGCATTTATCAAATGCAGCAAAAGCGAGAGGACACTCAGCGGCTGTCAAGACAGAGACACGTAAGTCTCCATGCCATAGGAGTCTACAAGAAGCAAGAATCTGATAAAGGGGCGTCATTTTGCAGTCTTGATCATTCGGTTGGCTTAGCTGCGCTTCAATCAGTTCCCATGCCCTCAGGGCCCGAGAGGTGTTGTGATCCGTGTACAGAAAGTACCGGTATCCATCGTTGAAATAGGCTACATGAAGTACGTACTGAGCAACCGCAACCCGCTTGGCTTCCAGGGTGTTTGCGAAGCCTGCAAAAGCAAATAGTCTAGTAGCTTGGGGCAACCTGAATCCTGAATCAACTGTTCAGCCAGTGGTCAATGTACATGCATGTGATGGCGTAATGGCCAAAGATGGATCATGTAAGCCATTCCAAAAAGCTACTGCATAGATAGGCCTTTCTTTCAAGCTTAGCCACGTAGCTGCCACGTACATGGCTCGAGAGGCAAACCGTACCGATGTCAATCAATCGACAGTCATGGGCACGTCGCACATGTAGACTACTAGTATCTTTTGCATTTTTTTGATTTGCTGTGTTCTGCGGGGAAGCACTAGTACCGTACAAAGTTTGCACAGGCCAGGGTGGGTATATATAGTGGTCATAGTGTAGTCATCCAAATGGTGGAAAGAAATGGCTTAAGGGTCTTCTTCTGTAATGACTTGCTTTTGGTCAGGTGAATGGTGAATGTTCATTGCATTGGGGGTGGCTCAAATCACTTTGTTTACCAGACTATTTCCTTTGGACCCCCATGTGTGCATGGCTTACCACCTTCAACCCACTCCCACCGACTTCTACCACCTTCAACTGCATGTTTTACCGCATGATTTAAGGTCTTTTTACCACCTAGAAAATACTGTGTACCTTTACCACCTTTTCTTTTGGCGATACAGTACAACTGAACTCGGAAAACTCGGAAGTAAGAGTTGGTTTGAGCGTTTGAGCCACCCAACCGGCAAGGGATGGACGAATGGATAGTTCATTTATTTCCCTTCGAAAGACATTAGTTAGACATTATATAGCTCATTGGATGTAGGTATGTTTCATGCATGTTTCGGTTGTAAATGACTTGGTTCGGAACCCAGAATTCCGGTTCCAGAAACAAAACTGAGCTATGCATACGACTGTAAAGAATAAGTCTCGCAATCATGCAATATAGACTGGCTCATCACTCGCATCATCGGATGTTCCCCTCAGGCTGCCGCGGACACTTCCCTCCGTGAATCTATCGAGCGTCTATGGCCATATCTCATTTCTGTTACGCCACGAAAGACTATGAGGCCTTCGGCCAGGTTTGTCGGCAGAACTTTTGGGTTCCAGGCTCCAGGCTGCTTCGAGTTTGCTTTGGGTTTCAAATTTTAATCATCAGACCACAAATCTGATTCTCGTTCTTCCTTGCACCAATTCAGTTGCCACAAAACAACCCAGTAGTCTAGTAGAAGCATACTAACTAAATCCTGCCACCATGAGTGAAAACGATCTTCCTTGGGATGATGAAGTGAGCGTAACGAGCTCTCACTATCGCAACTCCACTACCTCCAAGGGTCAACAGGAAGCTTCTTCGTCCTACGAGATTGCCAAACAGGAGTCGAGGCGCGTGTTCAAGCAAAAGGTCCTCGTCCTGTTGGTCTTGTTCCTCGCTGCCGTTGCTGTCAGTTTGACGGTCTTCTTCATCACCCGAAACGCCGAGACCGATGAGTTTGAGCAACACTTTCATGGAGGAGCACACAAGCTTGTGGCATCCTTCGAGTCGATCATTCAAGAGAAGATTGGTTCCATTGGATCTTTGTGCCTGGCATTTACCGCACGTGGAATGATGGAAGGCGGCGTCAATGAAAGCACTACAACGAGCAGTCAAAACAAGTGGCCCTTTGTCACCATGGATTCCTTCCACGAACGAGCTGCATCTGCGAGGATCCTGTCAAAAGTCCTTCACATGTCTGTCTTGCCACTCGTCACTGAAGAGAACCGAGAGGGATGGGAGGAATACTCGGTCAAGAATGGAGAGTGGTATGCGGAAGGCTTTGCCTACCAGATGGAGCTGCTCGAGAATGGATTCTCCCTCCAAGGAACCGCTACAGATGACAACGCCCGAGCACGACTTCTCCAAGACTACAGGAGACAGGTCTTGGCAACTCCCTTTCGCAGCAGGGATCCCCGCCGCAGATTGTCCAATACCACTGCCCTGGCCGAAGAAGAAGTCGAGGAAGAACCCTTCACCTTGTTTCAGCCCAAGATCTTCGAGTACACACCCTACTGGGAGATTGGTCACCCGGCTGCCAACGAGACACCCTTCTTCCCGGTCTGGTAAGTCCTATCATCGCTCAAGTACCCATCTCTTCAGTCTCAACACCGTTCCTGTCATCTCACATGCCTTTGCCCCATTTCTCACTGACAGGCAATCTGCACCTGTGACAGCGCTGGACGGTATCAACTTGAACGTTCGTTCCTTCCCCGATGGCGAAGAGCGTCTGGACATTGTCCTTGGCGGAGAGTTCGCACTCGGGGGCTTTCTTACTGCAGAGCCAGGGAACACGTCCAGTCCTGACTATTCCACTGCCTGGTACTCGGAGCTCCTGAGTACTCAAGCGGGAAAGCCCGTCGACTACGGTGGTGATCCACTCATTGATGGTTCCTATCCCATCTTTGCTAACTTCAACGACCATAACGAGGTCGTGGGAGCCTTGAACTTTCAATTCTCCTGGCAAACTTACTTCCAGGGAATCTTGCCGGACAACGCCCGTGGTTTTGTCATGGTCTTGGAGAACGCCTGCGATGGAGCCTACACGTACGTTATCAACGGAGCGGAAGTCTTTTTGGTTGGAAGTGGTGACATGCACGACCCCGAGTTTGACGGGCACAATGTTTCCACCTACTTGGCAGACAGCCTTGTCATCCATGACGGGTCTCGAACTGGAGTGAAGATCAATCAACGTGGTTGCCCTTACGCGGTCCACGTGTATCCCTCACAAGCCATGTTCAAGGAATATCATACAAGCATGCCAGTCGTCATTACCATCTGTATCCTCTTCATCTTTGTCTTCACTGCTGGAATGTTCTTTATCTATGATAGGCTCGTGGAACAAAGGCAGAGTATTGTTGTGTCGACCGCCAAGGAATCTTCTGCCATTGTGCAAAGTCTCTTCCCGACCCTCGACCCTTCGGAGTTCTTGTCACCCAATCAACGAGTCAAGTCGTATCTCAGCGGAGGCTTTGACAAGAACGACGAAAGTGTCAAACCAATTGCTGACCTGTTTCCGCACACAACTGTAATGTTCGCAGGTCAGTTTGCCGGTGGACGGCACGTACATACTCGTTGGCTTTGCCTCAGGTTTCCCCGACGTCACTCACATTTCGCTTCTCAACTCGATCTCAACCATCCAGATCTGGCTGGCTTCACGGTGAGCCTTTGGCGGCTTTTTTGGCTGGCGCGACAATGTGGCTACGGTACTAACACCGTTCCTTCTTTGTCCTACTGGCACAGGCTTGGAGCAGTACTCGCGACCCCAGTCAGGTCTTCACTCTCTTGCAGACTGTCTATGGAGAGTTTGACTGCATTGCAAAGCGTCGAAAAGTCTTCAAAGTTGAAACGGTACGAATTGTGAAGTTTTTGGAAAAGGTTGTTGAAAAGTTTGTTATCATCTATCTCAATCTCTTTCAACTCTCACTCGAACGAAACATACAGATCGGGGATTGTTATGGTAAGCACTGGTCTTTGGATTGATTGAAAGCTGTTCGTTTTCAGATTTCTTACCGTGAGCATTGTTGTTGCCTAAATCCTTGCAGTCGCCGTTGCGGGTTTGCCCAATCCTCAGCCAAATCACGCAGGTATGTCTTTTACCTTTCTACTGGAGTACCAGCACTTTCCTCATGCCATATCTTTGTCACTTCCAGCATCTCACCATTGCCAACCTTGACTCCCATCTGCAGTGATCATGGCAAGATTCTCAAACGAGTGCAGAAAGAAATTGGAAGTTCTGGTCAGAAAGCTCGAACTTAAACTTGGGCCAGACAGTACGTAGACTTTTACCCTGAAACTTCCGATCTGGCGCTTCATGTACCAAGCAAGAGATACCTTACACTCTCGCTTATTGCCTCTGGCTCCAGCTACCGACCTGAGCATGAGATTTGGTTTGCATTCGGGGGCTGTTACGGCCGGGGTGTTGCGAGGAGAACGTGCTAGGTTCCAGGTAGGTCGTCACTTTGATTCACCTGTCGCTTCAGCTCCGTCGTGTCGATTCCTCACAGTCACGCCTCCTGCTAAAAGTTGTTTGGTGACACAGTCAACACTGCATCTCGCATGGAAAGCACAGGAATGCGTTCTATGATCCATGTCAGCCATGCCACTGCCAACCTCCTTGTGGCAGCCAACAAAGGGCACTGGCTCGAGAGCCGCGAGGACGCAGTCATGGCCAAGGGTAAGTTGGCCTTGAATGCACCACATCGGATTCGCTGATGCATGGGTGTCCTCAACCTTTCCTTCGTTTGTTTAGGCAAAGGCGTACTGAACACTTTTTGGGTGTTTCCTGACCGAAACAATAGTGACAAAACAACCAAGAGCACAAGTTTGGAGTTTGCTCAATGTTCCAAACCACCTGTGGGCGACCCCGACGCAGCGCAAAAGGCTGAAAAGACTGAACGTCTGGTGCAATGGATGACTGATCTGTTGCTGGATCGCCTCAAGCAAATTGTACTTCGTCGAAGAACCGTCCAAGGAACCAACCATGGTGCATCATCCAGCGGTGCCATCACCTACAACCCCAATGACTGCCCTTTGAAGGAGGTTGTCGAAGCAATCAAGCTTCCTGAGTTTGACTACAACTCGATGTCGCAAGAGTCCCCAGAGGCGATCGATATTCCCAGACATGTGGCGGTCCAGCTACACGAGCATGTCTCTGCCATTGCCGCCAAGTACAATGACAATCCCTTCCACAGTAAGCCAGTTCATTTCACCTTGAAGCTTGTTCCGTGTCTGTCTGCGTGGAATCTCACCATCACATGCACCTTTGTTCTTATACTCGTCAACCAGACTTTGAGCACGCATGCCATGTGACAATGGCAGTGAGCAAGCTTTTAGGCCGCGTTGTTAGTCCAGATATTGGGCTGGACGCCTTCAAGAAGGGAGAGGACGCTCACAGACGCGTCTTGTCTCACATTCATGGTACGTCTCGTGCTGCACTCTTCGCTTTCCGGTATGTTCTTTTGGTGTTGGCACGTAACTCACGGTGTGCTCGGCTGTACCACTATCTCTTTCTAATAGACTATACCCATGGTATCAATTCTGACCCACTTACACTGTTTGGCATTGTTTACTCCGCAATGATTCATGACCTTGACCATCACGGCGTTTCCAATACCCAGTTGATGAAGGAGGATCCTTCGATGGCTAAGAAGTACAAAGAGAAGAGTATCGCTGAACAGCACTCACTCGACATGGCTTGGAGCATGCTCATGGATGACAGCATGACAGGATTAAGAGCCTACCTCTTTGGCAATGACAAATCAGAAGTACTGCGATTCCGCCAGGTTGTCGTCAACATCGTCCTCGCTACTGACATCTTCGATTCGGAGCTCAACAACTTACGAAAATCTCGATGGGCCAAAGCCTTCAGTGAAAGCCCTGCGACTTCCAACAACAATGACATGCGTGCAACTGTCGTTTTGGAGCACATTATGCAGGCATCTGATGTGAGCCACACAATGCAACACTGGTAAGTCCTCTTGTGTGGGCTAGGTATCTTTCCTCAGAGTCGAGTGACAGTCTGCTTACCTGTTCTCCTTCGTTGCATCTCGACTCAGGCATATTTATCAAAAGTGGAATCGCCGTCTCTTTTTGGAGCTGCATTCCGCCTTCCAGCAAGGCCGCATGGCGGCCAATCCTAGCAAGTTCTGGTTCCAGGGCGAGCTTGGATTCTTTGACAATTACATTATTCCACTCGCTAGAAAGCTCAAGGAGTGTGGAGTCTTTGGTGTCTCCAGCGATGAATGCCTGACCTATGCTCTCCAAAACAGAGCGGAGTGGGAAGCTCGCGGAAAAGAGATTGTTCTGAATCTCATCGAAGAAGCCGAACATTTGTCTGTCCAGGCCCCAGTGAAATCTCCTGTGCAAACCACATACTCTGCCTCCTCCTTCTCCTCCTTTTCCGTGTTAGACACTTCTGTTTCGGATTCCTCTTGCTCAGAGGTTGCCCCTTCGTTGGACACTGACGTTGAAGTTTAGCCCTGCTTCCCACCTGAGCCAGCTCTATTAGAGCTAGCTAGCTAGACATTGTACATAAGATCGTATCTGCTTTCTCTATCATTTGCTGGTGTTGCCAGTTCTATAGCTAGGAAGTAGTGGTGGTGTGCCACAGAAGAGTCGACAAATACGAACGGAAGCTCCACAACTTTGTATGTTAGGTCACATTTGAGCCATAAGCTGTGAGGTTGCCATACTTTACATTAGTCCTCGGTTCCCTGAAGATCTCTCACAATTATATTCATGGTCACCCGAGCAGACCTCCGCATTGCTTTGCTTGTAAGTGCTTTCCGCCAGCAAAGTCTTGTGTGCGGGTTAGCTTGCCATTGCCATTGCCATTGCCATTGGCAGACTTTCACACTTCTTACATAACACTCGCTCTGCCATCTCTTTCTAAAAGACTGTACCCATGGTATCAATTCTGATCCACTGACACTGTTTGGCATTGTTTACTCTGCATTGATTCACGACCTTGATCATCGCGGCGTTTCCAATACCCAGTTGATGAGGGAGGATCCTTCCATGGCTAAACAGTACAAAGAGAAGAGTATCGCAGAGCAACACTCGTTGGACATGCATGGCTTGACGCATGCTTATGGGCAACAGCATGCCTATCTCGTTGGCAATGACAAATCAGAAGTACTACGATTCCGCCAGGTTGTTGTCAACATCGTCCTTGCAACTGACATCTTCGATTCGGAGCTCAACACATTATGAAATCTCGATGGGCCAAGCCTTCAGTGAAAGCCCTGGAGCTGTGAGGTTGCCATACTTTACATTAGTACTCGGTTCCCTGAAGATCTCTCATGGTCACCCGAGCAGACCTCTACATTGCTTGCTTGCAAGTGCTTTCTGCCAGCCAAGTCTTGTGAGTTATCTTGCCATTGGCAGACTTTCACACTTCTTACATAACATGCATGAAGAAACTTACTAACTAAGTACTAATTAGGATTTGCTGATTTGCTGAGCTTCACACGACCACAGGCACGTGTTGCGCGTCGAGTCAGTCTCCTAGCTAGTAATTGGGCTCTCCACCAAATGGAGTCAGAAACACTGCTTCGTTGATGGGACCGTGGTCGTAGTCAAAATCCACCAGCTCACGACCCCGGTGCCCCGACTTGTCTGACTCGTTATCAGGTGGAGGGTCTCCTCCCCACCCATTTGACAAGAATGCGGCATCGTTTGTCTCTGTCTTGTCGTTGCCGTAGTCTTGAGCAGTATTGCTACTAGAGACGGCACCTAGATTATGCTTGCTAGCACCCGGATCATCATACCCGTCGTCAGGCGGCCCGCCCCATCCAAGCGTGAACGAAGCTTCATTGACCTCGGGACCCGGTGCATTGTGGTTTCCACCATCATCGCCACCATTCGTGATTTCATTGTTGTTGGATTCGCTCTGTGTTGCTTCACCGTTGTCTCCTTCAGCGGTTGTAGCATCATTGTTGTCATCTGTGTTTGCTGCTGTATCACTGTTAGTTGTATCTGTGTTTTCACCTGTGCTCGCAGTAGTATCCGTATCACTGTTACTATTTCCAAAACCACCCGTCAAGAACGATGCCTTGTTGACACTATCCTGAGCGGCTTCATCATTCGCAGATGAGTCACTGGCTTGGTTGTTACTGTCACCTGGAGTTGCTGCACTTTCAGTGGTTTCTGTGCTGCTTGTGTCAGCAGTGTTAGGGCCAGCATCACCGTCATTGGGAGCTTCTTCTTGATTGGACGCGTCATTGTTGTCTTGTTCTTCGCCAACACCAAAAAAGTTAGCAGCCGCGTCAATCAGTCCATCCTTGTTCTGTTCTTCATTTTCCTCAAAGTCTTCACCATCGCGGTTGGTACTATCGTTTGCAGGAACGGTACCCTTGTCCTCGTCCTCGTCAAGCTTGTCCTTTAGCAAACCCGTTCTAGGTTTGAAAGTTTCTTCCGATTCCTTTGGCTTCTCAGTAGTTGTGTCATTGTCCTCTTGCTGTTTGGGATCCTCTTGCTTGGTCTCTTGCTCGTTCTTCTTGTCACTGTTTTCCTTGTCACTACTGTTGGTTTCAGTTGTGGTTTCAGTGGTGCTACTACTACTACTGGAATGAATATGCCCTCGATGAGGGTGATTGCCGGCCGTGTTGCGGTTGCAGACACAGGGTAGTTCCGTGTACGCATTGATTCGATCGCACAAAAAGTACGTTCCAAAGCGGCAGCATCCACCGGCACACGAATCGGGATCTGCTTCGGCGGCACAGGCTTCGTTCCCGGAATCGATTCTGCCAAACAGACCGACAAATGCCTTGGCCTTTTCGTGGTTTGGTTCACAGGGAACACTTTCAATCAGTTTGACAGATCCTGGTGGTGGAATTGGAATAGCAGTAGGCAGTTGTTTTAGTTTTGGTGGGTCGGTTTCCTCTTGTTGGTTGGTATCGGAGCCTTCTTCACCAAAGCCAAGAAACGAAAGTCCTCGAAGATTGGCCGTCTTGTCTTCTGTGTCGGGTGCAGCTGCCGCTGATCCGGTCGTCAACCCCTTGACTTCTTCTTCTGCGCTACTCGTCCTTGCCAGAAGGATGACTAGCACTACTAGCAGTGGACAAAGCCTCTCTATTTGCAGTAGTCGCCCCATGGTGAAAGTAAGTGTTCTTGGTCCCTTCCTTTTCTCTTGCCAAGTCTCTCGCAACAAACAAAAATGTGAAGAGATCTTTTGGATTTCTTGCCAGTTTCTGCAACCTGTTTTGCATTTATTGAAAGGATTTAACACTAAGATTGCTTAAATCCACTCATCTCCTAACTTTTCTCGATAAATGAGCCAGAAGAGCCATCAAAACGTTTGATGCAGGTGCTGGCACAACAGCAAAAGCAAAAGAGCAAACCACCTAGCAACACCATGGTTGCCACCGTACCGGTAGGTAGATCAAGGAAATGAAAGATGCAAGACGACTCTGGAGGCAAAGAATAGGTCTACTCCTTGCGTTGCAGTGGAGTTCCCAATTGTCAACTCTTTCATCGACTACAGCAACGGCATTTCAAGTGTCGTCCCAATTATGGAAGAAGACTTTGCAAGTGTCGTCTCCTTGTCTGGACGTTTCCTTGAAAGGCAGCAATGACAACTTTGATGCTCCAGCAGACAGCAGCAACACTCCAAAAGGCTGCGTACTATTTCGGGCAACGATTCCCCGGACGATGCCAGAGAGGCGTCGTAGCAAACGAAAACGGAACATTGAGGAGGACAATGTGGTGCCTTGCTCATCCAACTATGAATCCATAATGACAAGCTACTTTCAGCAGACCCAATCCACTAATACTAACGCGACAATCATTCACACTGCAACACCCTCCGATTACATGCCGTCCACGGTGGATTTTGCAATGCCAGCCAACTGCAGTTTGCTGCCAGAGATTTGCCGTTCTCTCCCTGCCACACGATTGTCCGTGGTGGTGGCACAATGGAATGCCAATCCAAGCAGTGACGCAATGGACGAGATGACTACTAGAAGTAGAAACCTTCCTGACTACCTGTCACGGGCCAAGGCTGTATGGTCGAATTTGGGGAACCATGAGGAGGACAAGACCGTCAGCAGCTTTTGCATCTCTCCCGGCAATTCCAAACAAGGAAATGGCAAGCAACGACAGTCTAGGGCGAAAACATCCTCGGAACCATCGGGCATCATGGGCAGGACATGTCATCAAATCTCCGAGATCATGACACAATGTATGGGGTGGGTTCCGCACACAAAAGCTTCTTCGACTTTGGATCCTACGTTTTCGTTTCTATTGCGAGCTGAAAATAGTCGCAACCAAGACAGCAGCAGCGTTCCCAAACAGTATGCATTGGAACTGATGGTCTTGGAGCGACGATGGCCACTGCCCAAACTCAACAACAATAATAATAATCCCAACACGAAAAGGATTGAATCCTTTGTGGTGGCCAGGTCCGCCAACCTACAACCCAACGAGGTTGTTTGGGATCCCTTTTGCCAACGGGGCACCTTTCTTGTGGAAGCCGCCAAGTACTGGCCCACGGCAACCTATCACGGAACCGACAAGAATATGGGACATCTCCAACACGCACAAATGAATGCCAAGTCCACCGCCACGCACTTGCACTTGTATCATCATGTCAATGCTTCTTTTCCCAATGGACCCATCATGGTCGACAAGATTCTGACTCGTCTTCCGTCGCGTCGCCACCAATCGTACTATCAAAGGTTACTGACAGAGTGGTCCAACAACGTTTTGCGACCTTCTGGTACTGTGGTCCTACTTGTCAATGTCCCGGACGATCTGGATGCCTTGAAAATGGCCGTCCACAACCTGTCGGGCCGCTACGAGATCTCATTCCTTCGAAGTCCCTCGTTTCCGGTGGGCAATACGAATTCGTCACGTCGTCGTGCCACCCTGGCGATTCTGCGGCATCGCCTGCCACCACGACAGAGCAAGAAGGAACAAAGTGTATCGTCAAGCCTCGAAACGAGGCCTCCGCAACAATCCACCACGAGAGTGGGGTTGCTGGAATGGGAACAAGAGCGATTGCAGGCAGCAGGACTTTTTGCATCTGCCGACACCAAGGCGATGCAGCAAGTTTGGGCACAAATTAGGTCAGAGACACTTCCTTGGATGGTGCCCTATACAAGCCGCAAACTGGAGCAAACAAGAATCCAATTGTCCAACGGAAAGTTGGTGTAGCTAGCTCGTGGTATACATTCAATCAATTTTGATGCCAGGCAAGAATACGGGGGACAGTGGGTTGTTAACTGTGGGTTGTTGCGCTTTTAGTGGCTTTTGGCTGAATTGGTTCTGTGTTCTATTAGTACGAAAGTTAAAACGCAGTTCGGAAGCTCACGCATACACGCGTATAGACGCAATGGAGGATGTTTTCCTGGTTTCCTTTCAAGCTTGATTCCGGCATCAACCCAAAGCCCGAGGTCAGCCCCGACATAGATAGAGTTCCGACGTAAAATGCACTGACATAGATGATAGAAGTCGGCAATAGTTCGTTCATCACGCACAGATTTCATGCATTAGGGGCACTTCAAATTTCCAGTAGTGGCCTTTGTGGAGATGGTGGATCGCTTTGTCATGGAGGAGACTCCAGATGAGCCTGTGGACTCTAGTTCGGCAGCATCACTGAGTGAGGATACCATTTCCACGTCTTGACGAGGAGGTGGCATGACTGCCCGATGATTGTCATCTTCGCCGCCATTGTCGATGCGGGCCTGAGCGTCTCCCAGGGGAAGCACGGGTTCGGCTGCAACACCCGGGGCAGCAGCTGCAAACGGGAGAGCTGCCATGATACCCACTGCTTCTGCTTCCATATTATTAGGAACCACATGGTGTATTCGAGGTCTCTTGGCTGCCGCCGCCCCCTCGGCTCGTAGATCATCTTCATAATCTTCGTATTCCATAGAACTCGTGCCGACACTGCTGCTCAAATGATCGTAATCGAGGTCATCTTTATCGATATGGCGGCGGCGGCGACGACGTCTTTTGCGCCTTTTACGATTCCGATGTTTCCTCGAGGGATCTCGTTGAGGCACGTTGACAACTCGTGGGATGTCAGAGTTATCTCGCACCGGGGCATAACTTGCATTGGGTTCTACACTCATGTTTTCTTCCGCAGCCTGTCGCAGTACCGTGGCAAGACGACGGAGAAGCTCCAATCCTATACGATCGTTTTCGGTGCCGCCAGTGTTTCCATTTATGCCTGTGGATGCCACGTGTGGTTGCAGGTCAACTGCTTCTTGACCTTGCTCATACTGTATTTGTTCTTGTACCGCATTCCTGAAGAGCTGCAAGTTGCGCGGTTCTTGTAGCGGAGCCAGTGGTGTCGGCAGGGGGGCTGGATGCTGTTGGGCAAGGAACTGGAAGAGTGATTCCCTTTGGGCCGGTTGTGGCTGCTGTTGCGGTGTTGGCGGTTGCTGCTGCGGTTGTGGTGGCGATTGGAAGACCGCTGCAGTGGAGAGTTTACAGGAAACAGCAACATTCGAGACTGTTAGATGGGCGAGGCGGACGAAAGAATAGAAACATCAGGTCAATAAAGGACTAACCTTGCAACAACGACTGCAAAGACGAGGGGGATAATTGGGGCAGCGGCAAAGTGAATGCCTGCGGATCCGGTAGATTGCCCCCTGTTTGCTGGTTCATGAGAGGTATTCTTCCTCCAAGCTGCTGGCGCTGCAAATTATCTATTTGCCCTTGAAGATTTTCCACCATGCGCTGCTGCTCTTGTTGCTTCTTGCAAGTGAATAGGAGTCCAGCCACCAAGGCGCCGAGCATTGACGATGGATCTTGCCTGCAAAGGGGCAAAATCAATTCCATGACGGAGGTGTTATTGGGGGCAACTGGCATTTGAGGTACGCTAGTAGCTGCTGCCCCGCCGCCCACAGACTGCTGAATGTTTGATAAGACAGCGGACATTTGAACGAACTGAGACGTCTGCTGGTTGAGTTCGTTTTGCACTTCCTCTAGCTTCTGCAGAACCAACAAGACTGCCAGGCAATTGACTTCTGGCTGATTACTCCAAAAAGGCAAATCTCCTCCCGTACCTTCTCCTCCTGTTTCCCCTCCACCTCCGGCCACCGCTGCAACCGTCGGTGCTACTGGAGGCGGAGGCGGTGGGGCTATAGGACCGGGTGCTTGTTGGCCTAAAGTGGGGAGATTCCCAGCGGACCCCTGGTTATCACCCTGATTCATCTGGACTATAACACGTGCGAGTTCCATCGCAATCGCCGTTTCTGAGGTTTGCTGCGCCGATTGTTGGTTGCCTATACGGTAGACGAGAATGAAAGCAAGAAGTATATACAGTAGTGTGAGCAAACGCGCTTTCAGAGTGGACGTCAACAACAGGAACGCATTCCGAACCTACCGGGCTGTTGCTGTTGATCCGCAGTATTCATGTTTCCCTCCTCTGACTGATGCTGATTCTGGACTTGATAAGGGAGTAGCTGAAGCTGTGAACTCTGAGCCTCTCCGCTACTAGACGCTTGCTGCCATGCTGCCGTTGCGTTGTCTCTTGGCGTGTCCATCGATCTGTTCATCAATAGTCTGTTTCGCAGACTACCGGTAGCTAGCTAGCAGACTGCAGCTGGGTGCTTTTATGCGTTTGTCCCGAGAGGATCTCTGCGTGTGTGTTTTGCGGCTACAGTACGCCATCAGGAACCTTGGCTCGTTATTTGAGTGATGCGACGGCAATGCCAGCTTCCGGACGACATTTTCGAAGACCAGCATTTCTAATTCCACCGATCCCGAAAGATGAACACATCACCGGTGCGACAAGTGATCAATTGCAAATTGGTGCGACATTCTTCAGACGTTAAACACAGAACAACTGTAGCAGGTTTACGATTGAATCGAACGAGACCTCGTGCGGCTGCACCGGTACGACTGTACGAGGTACGCTGTACACGTGTACGCCGGCTCAGAGCCGAGCTTCACCACGGACCATGGACCACCACCCATTGCTTTTAAGAGACGGTGTGCGCACCGAGTAGAGGCTGGGGGCTCATAGATCGTGTATCACCAATCCCACGAAAGGAAGGTGATCCAAAGCAATAAAGTGACCCCTGAAGCAACAATCGAAGAAGTAGTAGTGTACCCTAACCAGAACAATTTTAAAGGGTCACTTTATATCTTTGGTTGACCTCCGAATCGCCACTGGAGTGCCACACCATGGCCAACACACCAGTCGACGTCGTTCGACGCTCTACAATACTACAATACTTGTGGAGAGCCACAATCAGAGCGAGTTTGGAGGTCGGAGCTGCAACCACATACTAGTAGTGTTCAGTGAGCAAAGCAAGAGCTGCGGCGCTCAATCCCCTTCCTCTTGTTGACCTCGGGAGCGTGCGGCGATTCGAAATCCTGCTACTACAAGAACAACCATTCCTCGACGACTACACCGCCTTTGAAGCTTGCGCTTGTTGCTACACCGGTAGTGGTAATATAGACTATTTGTAGAGCCCTTACTTGTATTTTAGAAGTGTCTTTTCATTGGGTATCGGCCTCCGGAGCATCGTCATGGTGGAAGATAGATCGTTCGATCGATCCTTTGTTGTTGTTGCCGCTGCACCCAACTTCGCGCCAATTCGAAAAGTGAAAAGACGCCAGCACGAGCCAAAAACGCGCGACCGCCTCCAGTTCTTCCGCGAACCGTCTCTTAAAAAAAAAAAATTTGATCAGCTGATTGCGACATTGGGACTACTACCCTATTTAAATAGTACCGTACATGCACATATACATTAAAAAATGCACATCACCGGTGCGACATTTGCTATCGGTTCGACATTCTCTAGACATTTCCACAGAAGTGCTATCAAGACAGCAATCGCAGGTTAATCCGGTAGGGAATACAAGTCCAACCTGGCTCTCAACCGCGAACGAGCTAGGGAAGATACGGGTACAGTCAACACTCACTTAAGTTCCGTTCTTTTAAGTTCCGTTATTCTACAAAGTTCCACTTTTTCAGGGCTGCCCCCCTTCAGTCACTAGTTCTCATGACTGAACATGACTGACTGCTGAATGGGTTTTGTGGCTGTTTGAGGCTGGGCTGGTAGTTAGAATTTTTCAAAATGAGGCAACAACAGTCACATTTTTCTTTAAAAATTACTTAGAATTATGTGGGATTACTTTGGGATACCTTTTTAGGAATCTCATTTATACATATGAAAAGTTAGTTCAACTTTCTCTTTCTCTTTCATTGCCAAGACACCACTCAGTGTACTCGACAAAGCCTAAAGAGCACGTTTTACTAGCATTTGCTAGTAGTAACACAACTAGTCGACAATAGAGACACTATATGTAGCGGCGATGTGGTTCCACCCTATGAAAGATTGGTTCCTTTTACCCCTAATAACAATAGAATATGACAGGAACCACCCAAGTGGGTCCTAAGACCACGAACGGGCCGATATGGGGCTCCAAAGATCTAAAGTTCCGTTATTCAGCTAAGTTCCGTTTTTTTCTTAATGCTGGGGGGTGGAACTTTAGTGAGTGTTGACTGTACTCACATTTTCATCATTTTTTGGTGTGGGTTTGGGGATGCGGGTTTGGGTGTGTGGCGTGCATTCTTGGTTACGCGCGTGTATGACGCGGGTTTGCTTTCGCAGTCACGCGGGAGAGACGAGTCTGGTTTTATCCGTCATGAACAAGGCGAAACCTTTACCTTCGATCGAAGAGCTAGAGCGAGTGGATGGCAAAAAAATATGAATTAAAAAAATTAATGGTTTTTCTTGTTACGAGCTTTTATTTATTCCACTACCAATTTTTTCAGTTCTTACCATGACACTGGATTGATGTTTTGTAAGGCTTTTTTATTCCACCACCAATTTTGCACGTCTTCCCGAATGTCCAGTGGAAGTTTCCGAGACTCCTCCAAAGTCTTTACTTGATTCTTCAACTTCTTTGTCTCGATGGTGTGCATGCTGAGCGTGTCATTCTCCTTCGCTCCCAGGGCAACGCGTAATTCCTTCTCCGCGGCTTCCGCGAGGCCCCTGATGGCAGCCTTAGGGAGGTTGGGCTGAGGGTAGGAATCGGAAAAAAGGAGGACGAGTCGGACGGCACGCTTGACCTTGCAGAACAATTTCTTCAATGGGTTTTGGAACTCTTCGTTTTGCCAGTCCGCATGGTCTTTGTCGCGCTTATAGCCCACGGGGAAATCCTCAACAAAAAAAGCAGTGGTTAGTGACAATAAAGTCTTATACGCTTGCAGGCCCTTACTGGAGACAGAGAACCTGGCAGCGCGGACACGGGTGGTGGTTTGGTTGGTGCGTGGGGTGATCCAACAAAGGCGTCTTCGAGCCGCCGCACCGTGCTCTCAATGTATGATACCTTCTTAATTAGAAAGTCCATCGTGCGTGGGGTCTGGACCGTGAGTGCATGATGGATATCATTGAGTTTGTTCTTGTTTTGGAGGAGCTGGGAGTTGTTCACATGGCCGATGGAGATCACATTGTTGATGTGATCGATAAGACAGCGGCTATCCACCATGACGTTATTGACATCACCACCGTATCGCAAGATAGCAGGCGTGGGGAGGCCGACCGTGTTAGAACCCTTCAAGAATCCTTTCTTCGCCTCCTTACACCAACTAGACCAGAGGTTGTCCGGATCCAGCTTGTAATACCGACAGGCTCTATCCAATGCTTGGTTGATTCGAGAGAGGAAGAGCGATTCCCGCACGGACGACATGGCCAAGCGGCCTTGGCCTTCCTGCGAGAAGCTAAGCCATTTACGCTCTTGCTCGGGATCAGACAGGGGGTGATCAAGGTGCGGGTATCGTTCCAGGTCGTCAACTAACTCAGCGCAGGGGTGCGACTCCAAAATATCCACGTACTGGTCGTAGCGCAACAACAACGTCATAACGAGGAGCTCCCGGGTCTTCGGGTGCCACCATTTTTCCAGGTCGTCTTCGAATAAGATGTCTGTGAATTTTTTCAACGTGTCCGGATCGGTCTCTATATCGTCAAAAGTCACTGGCTGACCGCCCATGATCGTATCACCAATCTTGGTAATCCACATGGAGAGGCTCTTTGCAGCATCCTTCTGCATCTTCGCAGATCCAAATCTGAGCAGTGGGGGAAGGGGGAGGAGGAGATACGGTTAGGTCACGGTTTTTTGGAGGAGCCGGGGAGAAGGACTTACATGTAATCGAAGACGGTGTGGATATTCTTCGCTTTCAGGCCACTGCGGAATATCGGAGTGTAACCCGATAGGTTGGCGTCCTCCGTCATGGCTTGTTGCGACCCCCGCCGGTTCGAATGACTGCCCAAATTCTCATTGATATCGTCGACAAGGATTTCAAACTCAGTAAGCATCCTATCGAACAGCTTGGTGAATACCCTCGACACGTCGCTGTTGGAACTGCCATCCTTCTTGGTCTTCAGCGCGGCCGACGAAAAGGTTGGCAGGACATACTCATGATTACATCCGCATAACACAATGAGGTGGATCAGACTGAAATAGTAATCTTCCAGGAGTCCGTCGCGGTGGGGAAAGATGGGGAGTGTGTCGAACGGGCCATCCTTTTGACGCTGGAGTTCCACTGCCACGACGTTGTACCGATAATATAGCTCATTAACCTCGTAGGGAATTACGGCGTCCGATTTAATCAGGGACACTTCACTGCCGCGGCCCGTGCACATGAAGGAGGTGTTGCTCAAGTGGAAAAATTCAGCGAATTCAGGAGTACCCATCCAAATGCAAGCGGTCGCAATGGCTTCTCGGTCCTGGTGCGTCGAGGAAACTTCCTCAGTAGCGTGCTTGCCTTCACGGCGACCCGATTCCCGGTAGAAACCATCAATCTTCCTCATGAGTTTGGACCATTGTTGTTTTTGCCAGATGGGGATGCAGAGGACGGAGGATTCATTCCTGAAGCGACGGGTTGCTAGGAATTCTTTCAAACCAGAACTCCTTTGTTGTGCCGTGCTTTTCATTATGCGATCGCGTTTTGGATTGCAACCGCACCGGGCGTGCTTACCCATGTATTCAACAAAACATCCCATGAGATCATCCCAAAACGTGCAAACGTCCTGATCAGTCTTACAGGGTGCAATACACGGCTCTCTTAGCCTTATTCGCGACTCGATCCTAGATAGGGTTTGAGTTCGACTCATGACTGAGTCTCTCGTGAATAGTCATCTGAGACAGGGTTCTCAATGACCGCGCTAGTCATACTAGTAGGTTGATGATGAAACATCGCTCTAGATATTTAGCAGCGTGGAGTACTTCCACGCTACTAGATCCAGGCTAGACAGACCTTCCACGCGTTCCGTTTTAGGATCGTGGAGAGACGTAGGCTTACTACCACAACCTACTTATCACATTTATAGTCTCCCGCGGAAGCCAGATCTACGATCCACTTGATGATGATCTCTCTCGTTGATTAGTTTTCAAGCTTTCTAATCTCTCTCATAACTTTCATTCTCTCAAACTCAAAACACTCGAAAGATCTTACACTAGCTTTTAGCGTAGTGCATTTGTTAACAAACACAATAGCTTTCAGCTACCCTCAACATATTCCTTCACCATGAAGATGGCTCAAGGAAAGCATGCGTTCCGCAACTTCGAGAAACAGTTGCGTGCAAACCCATTCTTCCTCTCGTCGACAATGACGAATCTCTCTCTTTTTTT
>CAICTM010000732.1:0-50756 GCA_903772945.1 Seminavis robusta
GAAAAAAAGAGAGATAACATGTAGTACGCGATAGGTTTTCCCTCTGGGAAATTACCGCACCTATTTGAGTATCACTCGCATCCGTGTGGAAAACGAATGTATCGTGAAGTCAGGGTAGGCGAGCAAGGATTCTTTGCTGATGATCTTCTTCAACTGGCTAAAGGCCTTGTCCGGTGGTTCCGCTCCCCATTTCCACTTCGGAGTTTTGGAAGAATCAACGAAAGCGATGGGGCCAGTACATGTGAACGTCTAATCCACATGTCTCGATAGTATTTCACTATTCCAATGAATCTACAGAGTTCCTACGCCTGTTTGTAGGAGGATCGATATTCTTGATCGCGTCTATTTTCTTGGTAATAGGTTGGATCCCTTCTCGAATAATCCAGTAACCTAGGTACTCAAGTTCTCCTCTTGCGAAGAAGGACTTGGTAGACTTGATCTTAAGTCCGCTTCTCGAAGCCTTTGGAAAACTTCATCCAACTTTTCAACGTGATCTGCCAGATCGCGTTAGTTAGGATGAGTAGATCATCAATGTATGCACTGTCGTATTCTAGGTCGTGCAATAGTGTTCACATCTTCTCTTTGAAGATTTCGGGACTATTACATAGGGCCCATTGGCAACCTCTGGTTTTCGTACTTTCCCCACGGGATGACGATGGTACAGAGTTGCTATCGAGTGAAGTGACAGCTCGATGTAGTATTGTCCCGTGTTCAGATCTAGACTAGTAGCGTACATGAATCCATCTAGATTCAAGAGCATGTCCTGTAATTTTGGGAAAGGATAAGGCTTACGCTTAATCCTTAATTGTTCTGTTCCCTGAAATCAGAGAAGAATCGTACAGATCCATCTTTCTTGGGAATGATGAAGTTTGGTGCCGCCCACTCGAACGGTTAACCTTCTTGAGTACTCCTGCCTGCAGAGACGTTCACACTCCATCTTAAGAGTGTTGTTATGAACCCGTGGAATAGGATAACCCCTGGCATGATAGGGTTTAGCATCAGGGAGAATTTCTACTTCGTAGTCGTCCATCTGCCACTTTCCTAAAGTCCCATCAAATAGGTCAGAGTACTATCGTCATTAAGGAGTGAAGCTGTTCCTCCTCTTCCGTGTTTAACTGATCTTGGCTTTGGCAAACACTGCCTTAAGTCAGCTTGGCTGTTCGTATTTCGCATCAGAACTCTGTACTTTGAGACGATCTGCACTGGTGCCCATGCAACAGCAAGTCTAGGATCACGGAATGAAAAAGTTTCTTCTTCTTCATGTGGATGTGCGCTTCTTTACATAGGTATCATAGATGACGCCTGGGTGCCCATTCCCACTGAACATGTTAGTGATAATCAACTTGAAACTTAAAGATCATGAGATAAGATATATATCGCTGAACCTCTGATCATGTCATACCCCCTCCAAGTCTCTTGGTGACAACTCGTAAATCTCCATCGTAAATTCTATCTTCCGTGAGAATTCATGAGAATGCATGAAATGACCTTTCGCATCTTGGTCTGTGCTGGTTGATTAATTCTCCTGCAGTGGTAGAAAGATCTGCACTCGTTTGGACGCACTCCAAGATCCTTCATGCGTAATATTCTTAGCATTGAGGTTGAGCAAACCAAGGTTCGCAGATGCTCCTATTCCAGTTAAGCAACGAGTGTAACGGGTTTTGGTTTCCCTTTTTCTGCTTGTTATATATTAACATAAGACGATGGTTGAGGTCTCTTGTCTTCGAAGTTTACGAGTGGTTGGCACGGACGAGTTAACGAATGCTAAATAGAACATCAGTATCTAGTTGAGCAGCTCTAGGCAATCATCTAATATGCCGTAGAGTTCATCAGTTTGCAAACAAATTCTTGTTTACTAGTTAGTGAGATATCTTCATACAATTGGTATGAGAAGTCGGAACAGGTTCCGTTGAGTCATCATCCTGGCTATCCTCAGATAGAGATTCTCCATCCAAGTGATTAGAAGTTGATAAAGGAGTTCCTCATTGTCAGAGTTTTCTGTAATTTGCGCTTTGGCAACATGTTGCGAAGTTTGCCAAGTGTTGTCAGGCAATCGCGGTTGAGTTGATTTCCCAGTATCGTAGATCTCGTTTGGTCGTCATTGTCGTGACGAGTGAAGAATGGGTTGTCACGCAAACTGTTTTTCGAAGTTGCAGAACGAATGCTTTTCCTTGAGCCAATCTTCATGTGAATGAATAGAGTTGAGGTACTAGAAAGCTATGTGTGTTGTTAACAAAAATGTCACTACGCTAAAGCTAAAGTGTGTAAAGATATTCGATGTGTTTTGAGTTTGAGAGATGAAAGTTATGAGAGAGATTAGAAAGCTATGAAAACTAATCAACGAGATAGATCATCATCAATGGATCGTCAGTTCTGGTTTCCCGCGGAGACGTAAGTGTGATAGAGTAAGTTGGTAGTATCCTACTTCTTTCCACGATCCTTAAAAACGGAACGCGTGGAAGAATTTGTCTAGCCTGGACTAGTAAGCGTGGAAGTACTCCACGCTAGCTAAAATATCTAGAGCGATGTTTCATCATCAACTAGTATGACTAGACCGCGGTATTGAGAACCCTGTCTCAAATGACTATTCACGAGAGACTCAGTCATGAGTCGAACTCAAACCCTATCTAGGATCGAGTCGCGAATAAGGCTAAGAGCCGTGTATTGCACTCCAAACATGTCCTGCTTGCATCTCGATATTTTTCAGCGTGCATCTTGAGTTCAGCTAGAAGACGTCCTACAGAGGGTTAGCCTCCTGGAAGAGTCTTTAGTCTGTACTCTTCAGTTGCAACAGAAGATATCTGGCAGCAGCTCTGACGAAGACAGGTTCTTGATTTTCATTGCTTTCAACCAACCGGAGGACGATTGACAAACTTTCCTCATTCAAAGTTGATTTCTGTGAACGGTCGAAAAGCTGAACAATGTCAAGCATGAAGTTGTGGCGGCCCTGGTCAAGCTTTTCTATTCTTGCCAACAGGTCAAATGCCTGGAGGTTGTTTAGCATAGCGTATTCATGGTTGCCTACTGACTCAGCCGCATCGGCCAATTCTATGTGAGTTTCGAACATGGTAGATATCGTGGACATTCTCACTTTTGTTTGGGTCAATGGCATTGTGCTTACTGCTCTGGATATTCGGGTTGTGCGTAGCAAAACCATTACCACTACCGCTACCGTACAAACTGTACACGTATTGGTACGCTGACGTAGAAGTTACATGTTTGGTCTCCCAGACCACGCTCCTTTTGGTTTCCCCCTCAGTTGCACTCTGAAATCGATTGGCTCGCGTTTACTGTGTACATTAGTGTACCCGCACTTCAGTTGCAGAATCAACGGTCATGTGTATCCATAAGTAACAGGTTCTCCTTCGATAAAAATAGATCGATTCGTGGATAAAGGAACCGTTGAAGTTACTAAGGTTAAGGTCGATCGATTGGAAGTACTGGTGGTATCTGTTATCAAGCATGTTATTGAAGGTACAGCGCTGACTTCTCTCCCTCATTGAATTTCTATGGTAAACAGGAGAGAATTCCGAGCTCGGCCGTCAACAGGTGAGTTGTTTTAATTATTCGAATCGAATCGATCGGTCGCACCTCTGTTATCCAAGCCAAGCCGGCTGTATTCGAATCGATCGATCACATCTCTATTATCTCAGTTATCCAAGCCTCACTCAAGCCGGTTGACTCTGGTACAGAAGCGAAAACCATCCCTCATTGAATCCTTTGGTCCATGGGATGGCAATCATTTCTCGGCCCATGACGGCCAAGTTGAAAAACAAGGGTAAGTCTCCGGTCGTCCACAGTATCAGACTAGAAGAGAAAACCATATCTATATCTTACTTTCTGTTCTCTTACTGCTGACGGCCGAGGAACTGGTACCATTGTCGACGATCGATCGCTCCGGATAACAAGAGGAGAGGCTGGAGGAGGAGGCTCTGTTAACTCCAGCCCTACTAACAGCCTGAACAGAGGAGCCTATTGTCGTCGAGTCATTGAAAGGCAACAGCCACCAGCCACCGGAAGAGGCAGCAACACACAAGAGAGTGGATCCTCCTACCGGATTCATCCCTTCTTGTTATTTCCTACTGTTTTGGTGGTGATTCCTGTGTCGGTACCCATTTTCCTGTATGCGCAAGCCAAGTACTGTTGCCACTAGCTATACGGCTATGGCAGCTGGCTACAATGGCTGGATTGACAATATTTGGTTGTGTGTGTATTTGTCATAAAGATCCAATGCGAGGTAACCGAGTGCAGCTAGCAAAGTCGAACCTGAGTGTGTTCGGTACTGTTGCCACTGTCACCGATCGATGAACTCTACGATAGCTGGCTACGATAGCTGGATTGACAATGTTCGGTTGTGTATGTATTCGTCATAAGGATCCAATGCAGGTACCGGTAACGGAGTGTGCCAGTAAACGGAACCTGAGTGTGTTCGTACTGTTGCCACTGTCACGATTGATGTAACTCTATGAACTGGCTACAATGGCTGGTTTGACAATATTCTGTTGTGCAAGTATTCGTCATAAGGATCCAATGCGAGGAGACCGGATGACCGAGCGAGCAACAGCCGAACTTTCGGTACTGTTGCCACTGTCGTCGATGTAGCTAAACCGCAGCCGGCACAATGTGGATTCATAATGTTCGGTTGTGCATGTAGTCTATTCGTCATAAGGATCCAATGCAAGATACCGGCAACCGAGTGTAGCCTGCAAAACGGAACCTGAGTGTGTTCGGTACTGTTGACACTGTCCCATGTAACTGTCGGTAGCCGACTACAATGCTGGATTAACAATAGTCGGTTTGTGCATGTATTCGTCATAGGGATCCAATGCGAGGTAATCGAGTGCAGCGACCTGAGTGTGAGTGTGTTCGGTACTGTTGCCACTGTCACTGATCGATGAACTCTACTGTAACTGGCTACGAACCCAGCAATGGAACTGACTAGCGTCAACATCGTTCCAGGCCCATTATATGACGGTGACTCTTACCGGTGTGAACTCTCTGGCTTACTTGCGATCGTCATCATTACCAATCTCATCTGTGACCTCTTTGGGATCACTGATGGGAAGGTTACGGTTGGATGCGATAGCTCATCTGCTTACTGGTGTTTGACAATGGATTCGTCCCAGACCCCAACAAGCAATCATTTGACTTGACCCATGCCCTATGGATGCACATCCAGCAAAGCAATGTAACATTTGAGACAGAACACATCGACGGGCATATGGATGACCACACAGATCACGAACTGAGCCCCCTTGAAGCTCTCAATGTGCGCATGGACACCAAAGCCAAAGAGTACTGGACAGCCATTGTCACCGCGAACCCACTTGGGTCTCCCTCCCATCACCCCATCGGCGGAGAAGGTTGGTCACTTTGGCACAAGCGGCGGAAACTTGCTTCACCACACCGACAAGCATTGTTAGACCTAATCTGCCTCCCTGCTATTGAAGAATACTGGACTTCTGACCACTACCTTGCCCCTGCAAGACTGTCCCCGACACATTCCAGCTGGTGATTGGGAAGTATGCGGAAAGCTGATGAAAACTCTACCATTGGGTATGCGCAGGTGGTGTACCAAACACGCCTCTGAGAACTGTGGAGTGGGCATTACTCTCAAACACTGGCAAAAACAGACGATGACCATTGCCCACGCTGTGGAGCACCAGAAGACACCACTCATGTCCTACAATGTCATGCTGAGGGATCTGATGAAGTCTGGAGCGCTCAATTGCTAGAGCTGGCCTCTGCTTTTGGAGAGCTTCACACCCCCCTTGACCTTCACATAGCACTAGTTGACCGCCTGAACAGTTGGCGAAATTCCCTCCCATTGCTCCCAACCCCCAGTGGGATGCCACCCTTACTCAACTTATCGTCTCCCAAGACCGAATCGGTTGGAAGAACTTCTTGGAAGGTCTCCCCTCCATTCGTTTTGCCCAGTATATGGATTCCTTCTACAAACGCGAGGGATACTCCATCACTGGTACCACTTGGACTTCCAAAATCCTTCGCAAAACCCACATGATGGCCTGGATTTATGGGAACATCGGAACAAGATTCTTCATGACGACAAAATGCCCCGTCAGCAACTAGCCCTCAACCTGTTACACCAAGCAATTGCCCTGAGTATATCAAAGGTACCAGGGGACTCCCCTCCTGTTATCACAACCAATCAAACACTCACTCATCTCTCTCCTTACCAAATCCAAGCCCTATAAACAGTCTTGGCTCCAAGGGATACATACTATACGCGATAGAGAAACTCGACGCGCCCACCAAATCACGAAGACAGAAGGCATTCACGATTATACCAATGGTGTGCCACGGGCCGACTCTAGCCTCTCCATCTCCCATCCCTCGAACCTCCTCCTCAGACCAACAACAACATTAGAACTTGGCCTTAGCGCGCCACACTCCAAGGAAGGCCTTAGCGCGCACTCCTACAGAAACCAACATTGAATGAAACACCCTTAGGGGCCTTAGCGTGCCCGTGACCCTTCTACTCGAACAAGGGGCCAGTAGCGCCCCTTGCCATTCTGAGTGAAGTAAAAGCAAGCCCTCGGCGCAGTAGAAAAAAAATAACAACTACTAATCTTTGTGACAAACAAACTGGCTACGATGGCTGGATTGACAATGTTCGGTTGTGCATGTATTCATCATAAGGATCCAATGCAAGGTACCGGTAACGGAGTGTAGCCAGTAAAGCGGAACCTGAGTGTGTTCGGTACTGTTGCCACTGTCACGGATCGATGTAACTCTCTGCTTACGGTACCGTAGCTGGCTATACAATGGCTGGATTGCATCTATTCGTCATATGGATCCAAGCAGCGAGCAAACTGAGGAAACAGGAGACCAACGCTGAAAAAAAGCCGAATACTAGTACTTCGAATTGGCCAATTGGGGTCTTTGTTCGGTTCTTGTGCACCTTGATTCGATTGATCATTCTGTCAAACTAAGGTTAAGGATATTATTGAGACATGGATACAGCCAAGACCCACCAAGGTGCTTGCGATCTTTCACGTTATCGCGGATTTCGAAAAAGTCGAAGAATTTAGAGGGAACAAAAACAAAGAAAGATTCGTCCTCTAGTGTATCTTCTTCTTTCTCTGACCATGAGCTCTATTCAGCGGCACCTAGAAGGTCTCCTTGGAGGCATGCTGCTGGAGTATGGCAGTCGAACGCTCCTGCAAAAGGCCAAAATGATCAAGCGTCAAGTCACGGTCCGCTCCGGTTTGATCATGCACTACTACGAGCGACTACCGGATGTCACTTTAGCCAGCGACGACGATGACCCTCCTATCTTGCTGCTCTGTCATGGTTTGACCAGCAACGCCAAGAACTGGTCCAAGACAGTCTCCCAGTTGAGTCCAGAGGTTGGGAACAACTATCGAATGATCATTCCCGACATGTTGGGACATGGACATGATTTGGAGCGCGCTCGAACGTCGACGTTTTCCTATCCCAGTCCGGCAAAGCTGGTAGACTCTCTGGAGCAATTATTGGAAGCGCTCCACGTGACACACTGCGTTGGATACGGCATTTCGCAGGGAGGAGCCATGGTGTATTTTTTGCAGCAAAAGCGACCCGATTTGGTGGAACGATCCATTTTGATTTCGCCGGCCGTCGAAGCCGTGGTGGATCCGCAATTTGCCGAGGAGTTTGTGCTCCGAAAGAAAAACCACGTTTGTGTCGAGAGTCGAGAGGATGTGCGAGAATTGTTTCAAAATCTATCCTGTCCACAGCGAAAAGTGCATGACCCCATCCCACTTTTTCTATTGGAGGCCATTTGGCGAGACCGTCAAGCCGAAGAACCACCGGGCCACTTTCGCACATTTCTGCATACATTGATTGATCATGCCGGCAAGGATCCAGAATGGTTGGGATGCAAATCGGATATTGATCCGGAAGCAAAGAGATTGGTGGTTTGGCCACAAGATGATTTCATTTGTAACCATGACAAGGGCAAACAATTCTTTGCCAAATCCTCTGCCAACACTACCTTTCACAGTGTTCCAGACTGTGGACACTTGTTTCATTCCAATGGGAAACGTATCATGGAAGTTATTCTACCCATGGTGATAGCCTATCTCAAGTCTGGGGAAGACGCAGAATCAGTTGCATTAGAACAGTAAGCGAGCTAGATACGGTAGAGATGAACAAGTGCACGCACAAATCTGAAAGCATCCCCAGCGTCGAAAGAAAGTCACGTCCGAAATCGTCCTCCAGTGCCTACCGTAGCAAACTTCAAGACGCAATCGATCAAGTGGCCTGGTTCCATAGCGTTCGAGGGAGCCTTGTCGCCATCGGCAAACCCAACAGCGTGTGCGTCTAAAGCGCCCCCACTGCTCACGAGGCCACCTATTACCGTACGAGCTTCAACCGCACAAAGATGAGCTTGCATGAACAAAATTTATCTATTGTTATTGTGCACTCTAAATCATCTAAGCTCAGTTTGAATCAATAAAATTGTTGAAGGGTGAACCAGAGATGACGCATCGTCCAGCAGCGACCTGGTCGTTCCCAACGAGGCATGACCTATCAATTGAGACGAATGTTGTGTTTGCTCATTGCAATCTGACGGAATGCATTCATTTGGGCTTCTCTGTCCATTTCAGCAAGGACCATGTCTTCTGTTGTTGGTGCTAACCCGCTATTTCCTGAACCAACGTTGCTCTTGGTTGTCGCTGTCGTTGCCGCTGCCAAGTTGCTGACAAGCAAATCATCACCAGTAATATATCGAAGGTCAACTGGTAATGGAGGGGCGCGGTAGTGCATGTTCAGCTGCTTGGCAACTTCATTGCAGTAACTACTCAGGTTGGCTTTGGAGTCCAATATCTGGCCGACTTCTTGCCACGATTCCCGGTGTTGAATCACAATGGCGTACTCCACATAGCCCAGGTCCGCAGCAATGCGGAACGCTCGAAAGCCATTGAGAGCAAGCCACTCACGAGGCCTTGATTTCATATATTCCTCAATGGCATTCTTGAAGACTATGGTCCGTTCGTAACTCGTGTCAATTGGAAACTTGAGAAAGATATGGAACTGTGCTTGCGGCGAACGAGCTGCATTGATAATTCTGCTGTTGGCCAACGACCCATTGGAAAGACTACACCGTTCCTTGGTTGGAGTCCAGGTCGCAATAGTTTCAAACAAGGTGACATTCTCGACCACCCAACCAGGGGAGCCTTCAATAGAAGTGTCAAGTTCGACACCGCTGATATGAATCCTGTCTCCAATGCCATAAGGCTGTTTTAAGTAAGAAACGAAAGATATTTGTTAGATTGGGCGCCTGACCACAAACACCACGGTGAGTCTGACTCGAGCAACTTACTCTGCGGACCAAGATGAAGAGGACACCTTCAAAGTACTTGGAGCTTGCAGAGCCAATCACTGTTGAGAAGATAAAGGCGAAAACGAGTTTAGCTCTCGTGTCTTCATGAACAAGCCAGCATGCACTTTTTCTTCCTCTACTTACTGAACGCAAAGCCCAGGATGACACTACTCAGTGATAGAAAAAGTGCAAGCGGATTGCTGTGCAGAGAGGGGTGGGAAGAGTTAGCAGCCAACCAACAACAGCGATTTGCACTAGTCAGACAAATGGAACTTACAAGCCAAGGAGAGACAGGGCGATCGTGACCACAGCAATGTAAAACACCACATTGAATATATTCTCAAAAGCTCTGTCGATTTGAGAGCTGTTTTGGATAGATGCATTGAGCATACGACACTCTTTGTACACGCTGTCGACACTCTTGAGAAAGTCTACCATGCTCAATCGGCCTTCCCTATCCGGGCGGAACAGCTTCAGAAGTTCCTTGGCCTTTTGCTGGTCAATGGTACTGCCATCGTGCTCCAGAGCTAGAAGTGCCAATGTTTCAAATTGCACAACTTGCTCGCCTGGTGTTCGAAGTAGGAGCCGATTGTATACCTTCTGAGCTGATTCTATTGTCTTTTCTCTGGTGTCCGCGTCACCAAAGAAGTACCCAAAAGGGTATTTTGTTTGCATGAACGTGAGCGCCTTGCGAAACCTCAGGACAGCAGAGATGGAAGCAATTTCAATCTTCCGAAGTCAACCAAAAATAAGCAATCGAACGTAAAAAAGAAAGTAGACTCCGACCACATGTCACGTACCTGTCCCGGTTCCGTCGGACGAGTTGGTTCTTCCCATTGTCCCAAAAGCTGCATCAACTTTCGTTTTTCATGCGATGGAAGGCTTCCGGTCAATGGATCTCGGTTTTTCGTGTCAATTACGATGGTGCTCGAACAGTGCGCGCTTGTGTTGTCGTCATCCTGGAGTGCACAAAGATCACCCTCCCAACCAAATGCTCTAAAAATCGCATGTCAGACGAGGAATGAATGAGGTCAGCAGTCCGCTCCACGAAGGCGCGCACGATCCAGAGTCACACAACATCCGATCGAACTTACTCAGAAGTGACCGGCAACATTGTCTTCTCGTCAACCTTTGACTTTTCAATGGCCTTGGCAAGACCAGCAACTTCGCTCACCAAAAGCATGGAGTTCATTACTTTGGCCAGGCTTTCTCCGTAGTGTGAAAACGTCTGCCGCCCCAAGTACAAGCCAATCAAAAAGCGTTTCACTGCCACCACAACACTGACGGAAACAACGATCGACAGCACCTTGATATGACTCTCGCTGCCAGGAATATTCCCAGATGGATTACTGGCATTGAAGAGCCCAATGCGTGACCAGTACAACCAATGCTGCGAAAACTGTCCACCGCTGGCCTGCATTGCAAAATCAAAAATTGCCCACCAAAAGCAGATGAATGGCCACCCCTTGGCCTGCACAATGAGCAGAGTAATGACAGGTCCCACCAGACGGAGCATGACTTTGGTTCCCAGTGCCAAAAAGTCGACAAGAAACCCTTGCATGGCCAGGGCCATGGAAAACGTAATGACTTCTCGGACTGTGAACAATAGCCACCAAGATGCGGATGCCCTGCTGTTTTCGTCTTCCCCCTCGACAGCCCCAGGAATTGGATTCCCACAAACATAATATAGCAAGCCGGCAATTCCAGTCAATGGGAGTACAATATACAACAAGACATTTCGGACATAACTACGAACGTGTTTCTTTCTGGGTCGGAAAAAGACACTGAACGCTTCCCACTCGGTTTTCAAGTTGTCAGTGGCATCTCCAAACAGTGATTGTCTTCGACTCGAGTCGATGCGTCGTAAGGAAGGATTGCTATTTGCAGTGGAGGATGTGTTCCTTCCAGCCGGGTGATCCTCCGTGTTGACTTGTTGTGACGTAGTAGTAGCACCCGTTTCGATATCAGCACTGTGCTGGTGCCCTTGCTCCCCACTGTGCGGTACATCGTCGTCGATATTAGCATTATTGGCATCTGGCGCTCGATCGTCTTCTTCGACAATGGGCAGATTGTCAAATTGCCACACACGGCTGGGAGCAGGTCGATGATGATGGGGACTCTCTTCTTGTTGTTCCGACAAGCGTGCGGCATTGTTGGCAAAGGCATCCGCAGACGACGACGAAAAGTTGTTGTTGGGAAGTTGTGTCCCATGAAATGCCGACATGGCATTGGTCAACCCCGCCAATGTTTGCTCCACACTCAAATGCCGTTGATGACGCGATACTTTTTTGGGACTATTGTGCAGTAACTTGGCTCGTTCCCGGCTGGCAAACGAGACGGGTGGTGGAGGCTCTTCTTCGTCGGGTTCTTCTTCCAACAAAAAGTCATGCACGGCCGTGGATGGCACTTGTGGTAAAATGGGGGGCGGGGACGCCACTCGTGCTCGTTGTGCTTCCATGGCTCGAATAATATTGGATTCGGCTTCTGCTTCGTATGGTCCATCACTGAGTAGGTCATCCAACCCCAGGAACTGCGTCCGTGTATTGTTGCGTCGATGTTGGGCATCGGCATCGAGACTGGAGACACTGTCAAAGGAATTTTGCGAGGGAATATCTGGACCCTCTTGTGGTTGTTCCTCAGTAGGAGGGACAAAGGTAGTATTGTTGCCCCAGGAAACTGTGCGCTGGTGGTGACGTAAGCGTGGTGGTCGCGGCGGTAAACCTAAGGATGTCGTTGCATTGCGAATGATGGAGTCGTTGCTTCCCGAGAAACCCGATAGAGGACTAATGGGGTTTTTGAGGACCGATTGTGGAGGAGGAGGAGAGGGAGCTGGTACAGGAGGCTTTTCAGGTACCGTGACGGCAGATTCTTCTTCTTTTGCATCAATCGGTAAACCAGGAGGCGGTTCAAAGAGCTCTGCCAAGGATGCTAACTGTGGCTTCTTTGGACGTTGCTGGTTGGTCCGGTTGCTTCTTCCAACGGTGTCTTCATTGTTGAGGGCATTCAATGTATTGGAAGAATCAAACAAACGAGAAAGAGTCGACAAGTCATGCCGATTGTTCTGTTGTTCACTGAACCCCCAAGTATCGTCATTCGTTCTCTCGCCGCCAAACCCACCTGCTGCTCGAAGCAGTGTCAAAAAGTCAGTGCCATCCACTGCAGAACTTGTAGTAGTACCGGTAGTAGTAGTAGTAGTGGGAGCTGGAACCACAGAATCCGTAATGGTCGAGATGGACTCGTCATTTGCATCACCCGCATCCTCGTCATCCGTCATTTCTATAGCTAGAGGTACTACTAGTCTAGGCTGCTTCCGTACTATCAAGCCCCTTCAGAAGCTTGCTTGGGGAGTGGGCCTTGTGGCTGTTGTGTCTATGCGATGGAGGTCTCATGTATGGTACCAGGCACTGGAACCAGGTTACCTGGTTGCTTTCTTCCAACAACTCACTCGAAGGCACAAGGGCAGAGGCGGCAGCGAGCACCCAAAACGGCGACGTGGATTTCGCGGAAGCCTCCATCTTCCACTCCGATCTTCGGCGTTGGATGGAACCTTCCAGAAACGAGACCATTTCGATCCATCATACACATTCTCCGTGTCTCACAGCTCGGGAGAGCTGAAGGGTACTGTAGGTGTGATGTAGAAGTGACAGTGCCACAACCGGGACAACTTAGAAGGATCCAAGGATCCAAGCTTGCTATGATTATGAACTACCTCTAGCTAGAACGACTACTATAAAGAATGAAGCCATGATTTTTGCTTGTAACGATTGTCTACTATGTGTCATTGTTCTATGTCAATGTTCGGTTCTACCGGTATTTAAGATTGTAGCATCAACAATGATATAGGTTGGTTGTGGGGTGTCACGGGTATTAACTTTGGACTTTCGTCGCGTGGAGGACGTTCGGACAAGCACTCTGCAATAGAGGCTGCCTAGCACAGGAACCACAAACCCGGCTACCTTCAATGTGACCCTTCAATTGAACCAACTGTATTCATCTCCGCAAAATTGTTGTATGGCCCTACACCCCACCAGATGCTTGCTCGTTGTGTATTCATTGTATGCATTCTTACATTCCACTGTGGGTTGCCACCCTCCAAACGAAGCCGCTACACGCACACATTGTGCAAACGAAAATTTTCCGGTACGGTTTATACGTCTAATTAGAGAGATGCCCTTGGCTTGCTCAGTTAATTTGGAGACAACGCTCTTACCTGGTACAGGTTAGCCAAACATACTAAAAGTCCGTCCAGCGTCTTAACCTTTTGTGATTCCTATAAAGTCTCCCACAAAAAGTCAACTTATGGCTGGCCCTGTGGGTTCGACATCTTCGTTTACTCTCGCTTAATTGCCGTGTGCTTACCGTACCCATCCAGTTCTGTTTGTTTCAGGAAATCCACCATGAGAGGTGCTGCAATTTCCATGACGTTTTTGCCATTGGAATGAAACAGGTGTCCACAGTCTGGCACACTATGAAAGGTTGTTTTGTCAGATGACTTGGCAAAAAATGCTTGACCTTGATCATGGTTGGCAATGAAATCATTCTGGGGCCAAATGACAAGCTTCTTTGCCTCTGGAGCAATGTCACTGGAACAATGCCATATTTCATGCTCCTTCTCTCTTTCTTTCAGAAGGTGCTCGAAAAGGGAGTGAAAATGCCCCTCTGGCGCCTGAGCCAATCTCTGTTTCCAGATAGCTTCCAGCAAGAACTTTGGAACAGGATCTTTCACCTTTCTGTGTGGGCATGAAAGATCCCGGAAAAAGTACTTGACATCATCACGGCACTCGTAACAGAAATGGTTCTTCTGCCGAGTCACAAAGTCTTGTATGAACTGTGAGTCCAGGACAGCATTCAGAGCAGGAGATATCAGTATGGTGTTTTGCACTACTTCTGGCTTTTCACTCTGCAAGAAATAGGCCAATGCCCCTCCCATGGACATGCCAAATGCAGTGCACTGCTGGATATTCAGCGCTGTCACAAACTCTGTCATGCACTGAAGCAGCCGTTCGGGTGTCGGGTACTCAAAGCTAGAGCCCTCCTTTTTGGCTCGGGCCAAATCATGTCCATGACCAATCAGGTCTGGAACAATAATCCGCCAATGCGGCAATTCCTTGCGTAATACGATGACCAAAGCAGCCATATTCTTGGCTTCGTCTGTGATACCGTGAAGCAGCAGCAATGTTGGTTGTGGTGTGCTTTCGTCCCTGCTGGTACCATCGCCTTCGCGTTCGTAATAGTGAACTGTCAACCCAGTCTCTGGAAGGAAAACCTCTCGTTTGATCAGCTCCGCATCTTTGACGAACTTTCGACCGGCAAAGTTGAGGAGTTTCCCACCCAACACACCTTCGATCTTTCGACGCATACCCATGGAGTCTTGCAGCAACAAAAAGAGGATTATGAGAAGCAGCAACGCATGGCGCCATACTGCCAGATTCGACCTCATAGTGACAAACTGGCGTCCATGCTGTTACACCGGGCAGCAATCGTGATGGCGGCGCTGCTGCCTTCCGGTATCCTCTTTGCGATGCTGCCCCAAAACAACAACGGTGAACAACGACCTGTTGGCAAAGCCAGAAGAAAAGTGATGAGAAGCCCCGCCAGTTGATCACTGACGTCATTCCCGCATGGAAGCAAATTTCGACCAGCTATTCACTTATTACTTGCAAATCTGTCGTCATCCCCCACCCGCATCCATCGTGGCTCTCGCGGTCCTGCTGCTACCTGTGCAATGAGCTCCCAGCGTTGGGACGATCGCGGCGCTCTTGATCTCTTCCGCGAGTCTTTTTCCTTTGATCCTTCTCCACCCTCCTTCTTCTTTGTCCTTTGATCCTTCCCTTGCCTCCTTCCTTTCATTCTTCCGTTGTGCCGTCGGCCTGCCCGGTTTGAATTCTTGCCCCTTGTACTCATCCTCTCTCTTGAGCCCACTCTCCTTCATAGTTCCCTCTAACACATAGTAACCTCTTCGTATAAGCTGTATAGGGTACCACGACAAGGCAATATAAGACAACGACAGCCTTTGAAGCGATCTCTAATTCTATTTATATCTAGATAGCCAACACGTAGGAGTTTGCACGCCTCCAGGGCGGTGATGGAATGGCACAGCAGCTCCATCCCATGCATCCCAGCCTTTCGATTTACTAGTAGGGACCAGATCCTACAGCCCGGAACTTGACTTTCCGAATCCCGTCCAACTCAGCTGTACCTCCATTGCTCCTCACTCTCAACAGTGTGTGCTCTTCACGCTTATGCACATACTTGGAGAGGAGGTCATCCCAATCAGCGTCTGCTAGAGCCATGATGCAATCTCTTTGGGTTGCCTTGCTTCCAGGTTCCAATGAAATCAGTGTATCAAAGGAGACCGTCCATTCATCTGGTGATGTGGCTCCATCATAGAGCACCGTGATCTGATCCATTGTTGCATCTAACAAGGTATGCTTGAATCTATCCTCGTTTCTCATTGAGTCACGCATGAACTTCATACTATCACCAATCAGCAGAGTCTTGGCCATGTCTGCAAGGTCACTCCCCGTTGCAGCTTCAAAATGAAAGGTCAGGGAGGCAGGAAACCTGCGAACTATAGCACCATTTGTCGTCTTTTTAGCACCTCCCTGTCGGTTGCTGCTGCCATCTGTCTGGGCTATCACAGCTGGGTGGCTGCACATGTCATCTGTGGGGGTGAGCTTGAAGGGGGCTCCTTTCAGTGGTATTGTCTGGGGAGTCTCGAAATAGCCATCGAGAGCGCTCTCACATCCTACCAGGATGATCCCGGAATCTCCTTTTGCCTGGCAGGTACATGAAAAGCCATCCACATCAATGTAGCATTCATCAGTGCAAGAGTCCGTATAGGCATACACATATGCATAACCGGTGAATGGTCCAACAGGGTTGTTTTCATCATCAACCTGCTGATTGTAGTATAGCCAAGCCTGAGAGATAGTACTGCAGCCACCGCTCTCAGAAGCACAGTAGGTGGAGTCAAATGAGTAGCAAGTGCCATCCTGAATAGTACCATCATTAAATATATCATTGCAGCGCATGTTGAATATATTTGTGGGAGCCAAAGTGGTAGGTTCTAAAGTGGGCTTGTCAGTTTCAGTTGTTGGTGCAGGTACAGGTGCACCCCTCTCAGGCCCATCCCAGATGGTGGGACTATAAGTTCCTGAAGGAGCTTCGGTGGGAGGATTGTTGGCCACGATGGCTGGGTGGTTGCACATGTCTTCAGTAGCAGCAAGTTCAAAGCTTTGCCCAAAATCATGCACAAGATTCTCTCCTAACTCTATAGTTTGCGGACTCACAAAACTGCCATCAAAGACATCAGCGGGAACACCACTGCAGTTGATCATGGTCACTGTTGGTCCCTCATCCCAACCGAAATCGCATGCGTCACAGACATACCCTCCGATTGAAATCTCGCATGAATGGAGGCAAGCATCCAATTTGACATACACCTCTGCGTAGAGCTCAAAGAAATCTTCTTCCTCGTCGCCTCCACTGTTGACGGGAGTAGGAGCCGGAACCCCAATGCCACGAGCCCTCTTTTCGCCAGCTTGGTCTGGGTCAAAGTTGTTGTAGTAGGTATAATTGTGTTCAATGACCATACATGCACCGGTGGCCAAAGCAGTGGAAATCGGATTTGTGGTGACACATAATTCAACATCCACAGCATAGCATCGATCACCAAAGATTGCTCCTTCCGCAGATGAACCGGCACAAACTTTGTTCATGGGGACATCTCCCAAGTCTGGGATAGAGATGGGGATGAAAGACTCTGCACTGCGTGTTTCCGCACAACATTCCACACTGTCACAATCAAGGGTCAAGGCTCCAGCAGTATCCAAACCATCCAGCTCACAAAGGGCCTCAGGGACAGGTCCTGTCAAGAGGTTCTCGTGCAACCACAATTCCTCTAAATTTGTCAGTAACCCCAGTTCCTCGGGGATTGTCCCGTTGAGTTCATTGTTGTTTAGCCACAAGTAGTGCAGCTTGGTCAGCATGGCTAATTCAGTAACAATGGTTCCAGTCAACTGGTTCCATGGTAGATGCAGCAGTGTCAATTCTGTCAAGAGCCCAATCTCTGTTGGGATGGGTCCCGCCAAGTGTGGCTGACCACTCATGTGAATGCCCTCAATGAAAGGAATTTCAAAGATTTCTCCCCAGATCTCTACACAGGGGACGCGGCACTGGGATGTGGGAGCAGCAGTGGGTGTTTCCATAATAAGAGCCGCTGCAGGAATGGCAGCGGAGCGCGCGTCACCATCGCAGCACTCCAGATTGTCACAATCCAGCTTCAAGGCGCCTGGAGAATCTAGACTGTCAATCTCACAGACACTTTCTGGGACACTTCCGGTCAAGAGATTGTCCTGCAACCACAGCACCTCCAAGTCTGTCAACAAGCCCAGTTCCTCTGGAATGGACCCATCCAGGTCATTCCCATGAAGCCACAGGTTTACCAGTTTGGTCAGCATGCCAAGTTCCGAAATGATGCTTCCGGTGAGTCCATTCCGTGGAAGCTGCAACAGAGTCAACTCGGTCAAGAGCCCAATCTCTGTGGGGATGGGTCCCGCCAAGTCTTGACCGCTATTGTGAACGCCCTCGGTAAAGGGGATTTCAAAAAGCTCTCCCCACAGTATGACACAGCGGGTGAGGCATTGTTGGGCCGTGGGAGCTGCTGTGGCAGGGATATCCTGCAAAGTGGGAGCTGCCGTGACTTCCTCCGGCGTGGGAGCTCCTGTGGCCGGGATATCCGTTTGTTCCGAGCCCTGGGAAGTGGGAGCTCCCGTGGCCGGGATATCCGTGAGTTCCGAGTCCATAGGGCGCTGATTGCCCTCGCCACGGCCTGTTCCAGCGTCACAAACTTCCATGGTGCAAAGACCCCCTGGTTCGACACAAATGCCGCAAGATCTGCATCGAGCAACACACAAAAAGGAGAGACGTACCAGTCAGTCAGCAACAAAGGGCAACAAATTCGCTCCAAAAATAGAAACAATAATCCAACTGTACTTACGGATTGCAACACTCCTGATCATCGGCACATACTACATTGGGTCCACACGGCGTATTCGTCAGAGACGGAAGACAATCGTCGTCGACTGGTTCTTCCAGTGCAAAGTACTCTGGCTCTTCTTCTTCGTCTTGTTTTGGTGTAATGTCAATCGTTTGTTCGTTTTGTGGCAAGAGTCCTTCTGCATCTGGGCATGCTACGAGGGTGACGGTTCCTTGTTCACTGTCAAAACTACACTCTTGGCATCTACTATCATTTACCGAAATCTCGCAGGAATCATCTGTTTTTGTGGCACCGTTTTTGCATTTGTGCTGTGCTTTGACCTGGAGGTGAACACTCGAGGACTCTTCTTCTCCGTCCGTGTATTCGTAGTTGAGCGTGGTTTCTCGACAGCCACGATGGTCTTGCCGGTCGCATCGATGCAGGGTCAAGCCGTAGCAGGCGTTGTCTCCCGTGTCAATTCCATGAGTAGTACATCCTGGACTGCCTCGAGAGGCGCCGGATGGAGCAGGGTGCAGTAGTAGTAGCACCAGTAGTAGCCAAGGCAAGGCGCTCATACGTTCTCTTCTTCTCGTCGTCATGGTGATTGCTGTGGTATGGTTGTTGCTGCTCTATCTATTGAGCTTGCTGGGTTGTGGGTCGATGGACGGAGGGAACGCCATGGTCATCATCTTTTCCAGGCACCCTTTCAGTGTAAGAAAAGTGAGCGGTTGGTCTTCCTGTGAGTTCGAAAAAAAGCCTTGCATGGGGCGCTTTTAACTCTTTACATTCGTGGAGAAGTGTTCAAGGTCATTGCTTAAGTAATATGGATGAAGGAGAACAGTCATGGTCATTCTAAACCCTTAGAAACAAGTTTCACATGCAACCACCGTCATCTTTCTCGCAAAATTTCGCCGTCAGTTGGAGCTTCACAAGTGATCCAAGCAACAGAAGAGCTAGGCGAAGGTTTGATGGATTGGATCCCAAGCCAAGCAATTGCTTCCACCACAAACCAATAGAAGACGCCATCATGGGATCTAGTAGCAAAAGATCGGGAGGCAACTCCTGGCTGTCTCTTTTCTGGATCGTATTATCCGTTTCAAGCTGTCTGAATATCATCCAACCCTCCAATGCCTTTCCTTCGGGTGCAGGAGCTTGCCCCGAAGAATCCGCCGCCGTGAGAGGTCCTCACACGCGCGCCGCCAATGTGACCATGGGCGAACTGGATGAGGACGGCATTGCCCTGCAAATAGATGGCACTACCCTATCGGTGGATGACATACTGACCATCCCTCTGAATGAGCCACTCGATTGGCTTCTTTACACCGAAGGAGCTGCCTTTCGAGGATTCTTGATTCGATTGGGAGGAGGAAGTGCCAATGTGGATACCACCACCTCGTTGGATTCTCCCAGTATCCCCGACGAGGCGCAAATTGCCACGGTATGTCCATCTGATGTCGGTGGTATTACTCATACCAACCGTGGTGAAAAAATTGGTATTACGGGAACCATTACGGTCACGGAAGAATCCGCCGACATGCCACTGGATGTTACCGTTGTGATTGAAAATCGAAATGGTGTTTCCATCTTCTATCATTCGACGTTTTATATTACGGCTGCCGAAATCGTGTCATCGCCCACGTCCAGTCCAGGCACCAACGAACCGACCGTCGAGGTTACATCCATGTACGGTCCTACATCGGAACCTACGGGAGGGTATCCCCACGACACCTACTACCCCACGCATCACTACACAGAGACCCCAACAGAAGAACAGCCCTACGAAACGTATGCTCCTTCCCAACTCGTCACCACGGAACCCACCCACTTTTATACTGGTACCTTTGCCCCGTCTCATTCGCACGACGGCTACACCTTCTACCCGACACATCACTACACGGAGACAGACATACCCACGCAAGGGTCTCCCTATGAAACGTATACTCCCTCCCAACTCGCCACCACCGAACCCACCTACCCGGATACCTTTGTTCCATCTCATAATTATGACTATACTGCGTACCCGACACATCACTACACGGAGACAGACAACCCACCCAAGGGTCTCCCTACGAAACGTATGCTCCTTCTCAACTTGCCACTGTGGAACCCACCTACACGGAGACATACAAACCCTCGCCAGGGGATCCCGCCACTTATCCTCCTTCCCAACTTGCCACCACCGAACCGACCTACTCTGATACCTTTGTTCCGTCTCATCATTATGACTATACTGCTTATCCCACACATCACTACACGGAGACATACAAACCCTCGCCAGAGTGATCCCGCCACTTATGCTCCTTCCCAACTTGCCACCAGCGAACCGACCTACTCTGATACTTTTGTTCCGTCTCATTATGACTACACTGCGTATCCCACACATCACTACACGGAGACCATGTTTCCAACCCACAATGATGAGTTTCCAACAGTATCATCGACAGTCGAACTTTGGGGCACGACCTATTCTACTGACACACGACGCATCCAACGCAACAGTGAAATGCTGACGGGAACCATTCCTACCAAAATTGCCTACCTGACGGAATTGACCGAATTGCATCTCTCCCGCAATGCCTTGACGGGCAGTCTCATTCCCGAACTGACACAGATGACCCAACTCCAATCGATTCGTCTCAATGCCAATTCATTGACCGGTACCATTCCACCCGAACTAGCACAAGAGTTGACGGATTTGCAATTTCTCTGGTTGGATCAGAATTTCTTGACGGGGACAGTCCCTCCCAGTATTTGTGCTTTGGAATTTCTCAACTGGGATGTCGACTGCGACGTGCTGGATTGTTCCAGGTGCTACGAAAGCACCGCCAGTCCCACGTCCGACGAAGAAGGGGTCGCATCTTGTGATGCTTCCTACGTGGATGGTGAAATTCGTGGAGATCGCTGTTATGCCGTCGATACGGAAGTGTGTGTGACGACGTATCCAGCCAAAAGTTGCAGCGTGATTGAACAGAACTTTACCTATTACAACGAGTACTATTCGTGGGATTATGAAACACAGACATTTCGAGGCAGTGGACCCTTTCCCGGTGGCGGGAATGGCGGAGGAAACAGCGGAGGGAGTGGTCCAGGGAACGGTGGAGGGAATGGGCCAGGGAATGGAACAGGCAATGGCGGAGGAAACAGGTCCTGGAAACAGCACAGGAAATGGTCAGGCAATGGTGGAGGGAATGGGCCAGGCAATGGAGGAGGGAATGGACAGGCAATGGCGGAGGACTAGGTCCTGGAAGCAGCACTGGTGGAGGGAACGGGCCAGGAAACGGAGGAGGAAATGGTCCAGGCGATGGCGGAGGACTAGGTCCTGGAACAGCACTGGTGGAGGGAACGGGCCAGGAAACGGAGGAGGAAATGGCAGTCGAGGAAGTGGACCATTCCCGATTCCCAGTGACAGCACAGAGGATGATGAAGGAGGTCCCAACAACAGCACTGACTCCAACAGCACAAGTGCCGACTCCATAGATGGAGCCAGTCGAGGTAGTGGACCATTCCCGATTCCCAAGTGACAGCACAGAGGATGATGAAGGAGGTCCCAACAACAGCACTGACTCCAACAGTACAAGTGCCGACTCATAGATGGAGCCAGTCGAGGTAGTGGACCATTCCCGATTCCCAGTGACAGCACAGGGATGATGAAGGGCCCCAACAACAGCACTGACTCCAACAGTACAAGTGCCGACTCCATAGATGGAGCCAGTCGAGGTAGTGGACCATTCCCGATTCCCAGTGACAGCACAGAGGATGATGAAGGAGGCCCCAACAACAGCACTGACTCCAACAGTACAAGTTCTGACTCCATAGATGGAGCCAGTCGAGGAAGTGGACCATTCCCGATTCCCAGTGACAGCACAGAGGATGATGAGAGGAGGCCCAACACGCACAGACTCCAACAGTACAAGCGCTGACTCCATAGATGGAGCCAGTCGAGGAAGTGGACCATTCCGATTCCCAATGACAGCACAGAGGATGATGAAGGAGGCTCCAGCAACAGCACAGACTCCAGCAGTACAAGCACTGACTCCATAGATGGAGCCAGTCGAGGCAGTGGTTCATTCCCGATTCCCAGTGCCAGTGCCAGCACAGAGGATGATGAAGGAGGCACCAGCAACAGCACAGACTCCAACAGTACAAGCGCTGACTCCATAGATGGAGCCAGTCGAGGCAGTGGTTCATTCCCGATTCCCAGTGCCAGTGCCAGCACAGAGGATGATGAAGAAGGCACCAGCAACAGCACAGACTCCAACAGTACAAGCGCTGACTCCATAGATGGAGCCAGTCGAGGCAGTGGTTCATTCCGATTCCCAGTGCCAGTGCCAGCACAGAGGATGATGAAGAGGCCCCAGCAACAGCACAGACTCCAACAGTACAAGCGCTGACTCCATAGATGGAGCCAGTCGAGGAAGTGGACCATTCCCGATTCCCAATGACAGCACAGAGGATGATGAAGGAGGCTCCAGCAACAGCACAGACTCCAGCAGTACAAGCGCTGACTCCATAGATGACGTCAGTCGAGGTAGTGGCCCATTCCCATTTCCAAGTGCCAGCGAAGGAAGCTCCAGCAACAGCAGCAACAGGCTATTGGAGAGCAATGGAGACGACAGAACATTTGTTTATGATGTTTATGCTGAGGTGAACATTAAGCTTGATACTTGCTCGCGAACATGTGAGATCTCAGTGGGTGGATATGTTTGCAACTCCTGTGAAGTGCCACGTGGAAACATGCAAAGTGTAACCATGATTGATTGCAGCAACATCCCCGTTGATGTCATGGAGGGCACCTTTGAAACACCGCAGACTCTCAAGTTGAACAACGATGATGGAAGAAGCTTCGAACTTTCTCCCACTGAAGCAATGTGCAATCATCCAGCTGTCACGGCTCCTGATCCCACTCCAGCTCCTACCGAAATATACTACCCGACTTACTGTGGTGATGCCTGGAGTTTTGGTGACATTGTGGAGGGCGAATGCTACTCACTTGATACAGGTTTCTGTGTCACAGAGTATGACAACTGCATTGAAATCTCCCAAGGCTGGTCATTCTATAACCAGCTGTATGATGACGAATACATGCCGATTGGCCCCTACACAGTATATGGCTACATAAGTGCTTATGCGGACACTTGCAATGATATCTGTATCATTGATGTGGAAGGATATGAATGTGACTGCAGTTTGAATGGAACTTCCTTGACCATGGAGGCATGCAACAGCACACTTGATGGCTACATTGAGACTCCCCAGACCGTAGATTTGCCAGGAGGTAACTTCAGGCTCATCTCCACTGATGAAATGTGCAATCACCCAGCAGTGATAGCCGAGACTGATGGCAGCAACCGACAGGGAAGTGGCATTGGAAAGCAGAGAAATGGTGCTCTAGTACTCAAATTCCCAGCGTCGTTGACTTTTCAATTTGAATATGGGACTGGCAGTGCTCTGGATTTCAAGGCCAAGACCCTGCTTTTCAGTGGTGTCATGAAGTTTATGGGTGATTCACTGAGAGAACATGACAGGTTCAAGGATACCCTATTTGATGCCACCATGGAACAGATTGATATAGACTACGATATCTCTGTTTCACCGGATGAATGGATTGTCTCCTTTGAAACCATCATTTCATTGGAACCTGGAACCAAAGCACACCAAAGAGATTGCATTATGGCTTTGGCAGACGCAGACTGGGATGGTTACCTATCCAAGTATGTACACCAGATTGATGAGCATTCCGTGTCAAGATTGAGGAGCAACAAGTCTGATTTAGACAAGATCCGGAAAGTCAAATTTCGAGCTATTGGAACAGGCAACAGCTAGAATGCGAGGAAGAACTGGTTACGGCAATATGCTGTAAGGCCCTGTTGGCCATGCTCTACATGAACCTGTGCATAAATTTCTAGAACATTGTTACAGTGGATTTGAAACCCTGCCCTAGCCGATGGACTCCTCAGGGGTGGTTCATCCTCCAATCTTTATCCTGTGGTTGCTACCAGCCGTGGCGCCAATGCTTTTGCACCGCCCATGGGAATGCAAGTGGGTCGCACTAGTAGGTGTATTTCTGTAAGTGACCATGACAACAATAATAATGACAATGAGGATGCGGAGTCGTCCCGTCATCATTTGGAACGAGGGTGATCAGGGATGCAATCTTAGTGATGGCAAGAAGAAGGGGAAGATGAACATGCCCATCACGGGCTAGCTAGTATGCAAATGCAAGACTTTCGATATCTGGCACTGAGTGGCACCGGCAAGGGTCAGGATGGGGTGGCACTGAATTTCTCCACCCCCTGTTTGTGGTACCGGTAGACCATTTATTTGGTTATTTTCTTCCCACTTCCCTTCACGTTCCTGTACAAGATACATGTATGTAGCCTCACAAGCGAACCGAAACGCCCACTTTCTTGATTTCGAGTTTCGAGTTTGGTAGAGTCCTGGCCCTTTTAGGAGACGATCATTTCAAAATAGGAGACGATCTAAAAGATTTAGGAGATGATACCATACAGTTTACATGGTGCACTTAGGAGAATAGGAGACGATCCGTTGAAAATAGGAGACGATTTAAGAGGAGACGAAAGATTTAAGAGACGATTCGTTTCGTCTCCTATTTTTAGGAGACGAAATCCATTAAATAGGAGACGATCAAAAGGATTTAGGAGACGATCGGTAGCACGACTCGAGTTTCCACAGAGGTCCAGACATCGGCGCAACAGCTGGATCGAGTAGGTGGTACTACAGCAGCTGTATTAGAGGTATTACTGGTACCATACAGTCGTAGCTGGATAGCTGGTACCAGGTAGACTCGACTCAGGTGGCGGGTACTCGAGTACTGTAAGACTTTTGAACTTGGAACGGCTCGGTGTAGTTTGGCTACTACTAGTACGGAGTACAGGTCGTACTGCTAGCTAGTTGCTAGTTTCATACCGATACTAGCTAGTGTCCAGCAGACCGGCAAAAATCGTTAGATAACACCTGATTTGCGTTAATTCACTTCAGAAACGTGACCTCTTACCAATAACTAGTAGACTTCTACGGACCAAAGTGGATCAAGGTTCAAATTCTTGCATTACTTAATTACAACGACTACTTCAACTACCAAAGATCCGTAGGATCCTACACTGATTCTCACTTTTCGTAAATCAAACAACAAGAACCAAGTGAGAAAACAACCAACGGCCACTCGCAATATAGATCAATCAGCGAGCACTTACCATACATCAACCTAAATAAGAGGCATGGCATCCTCCATCAACAGCCACCTCAACGCCAGAGCATGGTTGGCTTGCAGAGCTTGGCGTTCTTGTCAGCATGACACTCGATGATGTGTCGACCCATGCAGACCTTTCCAGCAGAATCGCAAATCCACACATCCTTTCCAGTCCTCTCGCGACAAGTCCTGCACACAGTTGTTACTGAGCTCTTGCAGATAATGCACTTCCCTTGAAGTGCATGGGTTGGCTTGTTCGCTTTCTTCTTTTTGGTTGGTGTGGGACCAGTCATTTGGTAGGTTGATGGAAGAGTGTCAACACCGGCAACAGCTTGCTCATTGGCATGTTCTCTCTCAGTTCTCTTTCGAAGAGCCCTTTCTTCATAGGTATTGTCAATCAATTGCTCTGCAAGGATTTCGACAAAGTCGCGAGGGTTCCACTGAAAACCAGATTGGCAACCCCGTGCAAGCTCATAAGCATCGACAACGCACATAGAGAAGATGGACATGTTGACACGACGGGACCACTTCTTTGTTTGAACCTTCTTCTCCACTCCAAGGGCCTGTTGGCGAGTCCTGTTGTGTTGGTCGATGGTGCCACAAGCAGAGTAGTAGGCATCACATGCCTCTGGCTGTGGAATGGACACTTCCACTCTTTCAGCCGGTACGTTGATGTCAGGATTGGTCTGTCGCCATCGCCATCGATTGCATGGTGGACCAGGTGCCGTGGAACTGCAGGTAGATATAAAGTAGCGCCGATCTCTATCAACCCACACGTATGCAAGTAGATCTGTTCCTGTTGCTTCATCTCTTGATGTAACAGCCTTCTGGTCACCACGACCGCTGAGCAGTGGGTAGTTAGAGAGGTACTTCATTGGATACCCCTTTGTAGCTGTTTTCACCACTCCTATGAACCGGAGTCCACTCTTCTTGAGACGAACGGCTGTCTGGACAGAAGCAAAGTAGCTGTCACCAACAACTGTTCTATCTGTGTTGGACCAGTACTTGACCAAGCCGCACAGGATGTTGCAGCCGTGAGAGTATCTGCGGGACCGGAGGAGAAAAGAGCAAGTTAGAATAACAAAGTCATGAGTAGCACAGTCAGCGTAGAACATACCCATTGTCGTCTTCTTTCTGTGCATCGTGTTCTCTTGTGTCGACATCATCGTCTGTCGCTTTGACCAGCTTCAACTGCAGCATCATTCCGTTGACACCATCTGCAGAGTTTTGGATCTCACATCCATCCTCTGGCTTTCGATCAAGAGCAATATAGCGAGGCAATCCAATGTTGATCCAATTCCCACCCAATCCATACCAACGACTCATTGATTCATCCACGCAGATGATCCAAGATGGAACATAGTACCTTCGACGATGCTCGTTGAACCTGTCAACAAAGCCTTGCACTGGCATCCATCTGTACTCCTGCGATCCCATGTCATCTGGCTTTTCACTTGGCTGATGACTCCACACCATGTAGTGATTGAGATCCTCGAATCGATTGCGAGTCATTCCAGTTCTCCCAAAGTTGGGTGCAGGCATGTACTTTCTGCCGCTCTGAGTAGCCCAGAGTGTCTTGCGGTCCCCAAATTCAAAGCGAGTGATCAAGAGGAGAATACCAAAGTATTTGAGTAGCTCCCCCATTGTTAATTCCTTCTTCTTCTCCTGTCTGAGGATAGAATTGGTCTCGCGAATCATATAGTCCATCTGTGACTTGGGGAAACATGCAAGGAAGAAGTCGTAAGGTGGATGCTTCAACTTGGTGTTGCATCGGTATTCATCACAACCAGGAGTGTACTCTCTTCCTGTAAACTGGCAGGTCATCTTCCACGGACGGAAGGGCGTAGGACCATTGAAAGGAATGTCGGTGGGCTTGTCCGTGTACCAATCATATCCATGGCTGGATGCAACTGGTGTACGTCCTGTTGAAGATGTTCCGGTGCCGACTGATGATGGTGAGGGCTGTTGTTCCGGATTTTCAGGGGAAGAACTCTGTTCCACGGTGTCATCTTCTTCTGATGCATTGGTCACTGTGGTCACTGCAACTCCATTCGAAGGACTGGTTGCTGTCAATGTCTGAGGTTCTTGTTTGGGGTTGGTTGGTTCTACTGGAGGAGGATTCGAGTTGGCTTGTTCTTGTTCCACGATGGCACCAATCGGATCAACACCAGGATTTGGATTTGTTGCCTTCAGACTTTGCATACAGATCCACTGCTCCACAGCTTTGGTGGGGCCCACCTTGTACAGTGCCTTGATGTAGTTGGTTCCTCTCTTGGCGTCGGGTGTCTTCTTTCTCAACTCAACTTGTTGGACGATTCCTTTCAACCAAGTCTCACCACATGCTGAACCAAAAAGACGTCTTGCATCATGGGTAACGTGCTTTGACAGAGCCCAGCACTCACCACCCACAACCTTGCGGGTGTCGCGGACAACACTAGCCATGTTGCTGTTGAGATAATAGCGGCAAAGGGGTGGAAGAGTGGTCGTTTTTCGTCATGGTGGAGCTTTCTGTTCTGCAGAAAAGAAATGAAGTGCACTACGCTAAAAGCTAGTGTAAAGATCTTTCGAGTGTTTTGAGTTTGAGAGAGTGAAAGTTATGAGAGAGATTAGAAAGCTATGAAAACTAATCAACGAGAGAGATCATCATCAAGGGATCGTAGATGGCTTCCCGCGGGAGACATAAAGGTGATAGAGTAGGTGTGGTAGTAAGCCTACGTCTCTCCACGATCCTAAAACGGAACGCGTGGAAGGTCTGGCTAGCCTGGATCTAGTAGCGTGGAAGTACTCCACGCTGGCTAAATATCTAGAAGCGATGTTTCATCATCAACCTAGTATGACTAGCGCGGTCATTGAGAACCCTGTCTCAGATGACTATTCACGAGAGACTCAGTCATGAGTCGAACTCAAACCCTATCTAGGATCGAGCCGCGAATAAGGCTAAGAGCCGTGTATTGCAGAAGAAAAAATCGATCGAGCGAAATTGCCGAGTAAACCAAGCTTTCATTCCCATCTGTTGCGCCATACTCAAGCGGCCTGGCCTGCACCTTTGTACTACCCAAGGTATAGTTAAATAACGCTAGCAGTTTATCAAGCTATTAGCAATGTATATTATAGATAGAGCGAGAGAGTTTATATAGCATTAATTAACGCAGATATCGTTATGTAACGCAGCTGGGCTGCTGGACACTAATACTGAGCTCGCGAGGAGCAATTGGCTGTCCCAGCAGTACCGGTACCAGAGGGGCGGGGGGAGTACTAGCTAGTACTGTAGCTACAAGAGGAGAACCATACACCATGGCCACATGGCCAGGCACCAGTTAGTTCACTCACTAGTCATAAGGTTTCAGCGTTTCAGCCCAATATTAGACTGTCTGAAATGACTGAGTTGACCATTGTTTAGGGCAAAAATTTGGCAATATTTTATGGCCTTCTTCCCTCTTCCCTCTCTCTACAGTACTCCCTTCATCAATCATCAACTCCTCCCCTCAACTCCGAGTATCCAAGCTCGCTCGGAGCATCTTAGAACTAAATAATTGGATCAGAAGCTTGCTGTAACATTTCTGTGAAAATGACTTGCGACATACCGGTATCCCGCTAATCGCGGATATGTGGCGGATCTAAATTGCCTCAGAACTGGTGCAGGTGCAGTATGTAAACGCTACGGAGCAGCTGAGTAGGGAAGTAGTTTTATGACCGCAAAATCTCGGACCTACACAGGTACCGGTACCGGTACCGGTGGTACCACTAGCTGGAGCACATACTAGAACTAGTAACAGATCGTCGAACAGAATACGATGTGTGCATGCAGAGAACGCAAAACGAAACAGCAACAGCAACCGATAAGCAGTAAGCAGTACAGGCAGACTATCTATCTGCACGCACGGATACGATAGCAACACAACACAACATAGTAGTACCGGTACCGGAGCTACAAGCACAAGTAGTGGCAACAACCAAAACTGACTTGGAGTTAGTTTTCGATTGAAGCGCTTGTGACGGTCTCAGCTTTGGACAGACTTGCTGCAGTAGCCAATACGGTAGCTATACCCACCACGAGGATGAAATCGCTTGTGGTGATATTACTTTTGGTCGCAACGGTATATGTACCATATGCAGAAGGTGCCGCAAATGCTACAACAGCTACAAGTAGGAGAGGCGGGAGTCACCTCCGGTACAAGACGATTCTGGATATCAGTGGCAATTCCTCAAGACGAGTCCGACATGGTCGCATCCTGACGTTATCGGGCAACACGTGGGGCGGACTGGACGTGCCATTGGCAGATCGTCAAAATACTCTGAAAACACGGTCGACGCATTTCATGTATACCACCGTGGTCAGCTTTTTGGCCTGGAAACACATTGTCAATCGCGACGGATCCGTTCTGCCGGATTTGCCGTTATGGCTGGAAGGATGCGACGATTTGCAACTCGACTATGCCTCTCGGGACTCGCAGTTTTCGGCGCAAGTGGCAGTCCAACAACTCTTGCTGGAGAGTGCCAATGATGATGATAAAGACGGCAAAGCAGTACCGTTTGCCGTCAATGGCGCCATTTTCTCCAGTGTCTCTATCCAGACCGAAAAGGTCAGTAGTGGACTCGATATCGCACAAGTGTCAGGCGGGTCTTCGTCGCAATCACTCGACCAAAACCGAATCTTTGCCCGCACCGTCAGTACCGATGGCAGTCGCTCCGATGCCATGATTACCTTTCTGAAGGATCACTTAAACGCGACCCATGTGGCCTGCATTTACGTACAAAACGCATGGGGGAACTCCTATTTTGTCAACCTGTCGCGACAAGCCAAACGGTTGGGGGTCAAACTATCCGGCTTTCCATTCCTGAACATTGAGGAAAAGGAGCGCAACGAACTCGATGTCAATGCCACCATGGCCCGTCTCAAAGACTCGGGGCTCCGCTACGTCATTGGCGTCTTTGCGGGGGAGAACGTCGACTTTATGACGGCCGCATACCGGTATCACAATGGCATTGCCGGCAATCAGGACTACGTCTGGCTCTTGAATCTGGCCAAGGGATACGAAAAACCCGACTTTGAAGTTTCCAAACAAACCAATCCGGAATTAGCCAAGGTCATTGATGGAATCTTTTATATTATTGAAGACATTACCGATCGACCGCATGTCGATGCCCTTTACGCACAAGTCGATGCCTTTACCAACAGCACTCAACTCAAACGAGAATTCCTACAAACCCATGCGGAACCAGAGATATTTGACAACTTTTCCTTTCCTTATCCCGCACTCAAAACACCTGTTTTGCACACCTTTTACGATGCCATGATCAGTATCGGACTGGCCGCCTGTCGCACTCCGGGACTCTTCACGGGGGAGGAACTCTATCATACCCTCCTACATTCTCCTCCGTTTATCGGTGCTTCTGGCAATGTTACCTTCAACAAGGAAACGGGGACACGAGACAGTGAAACCATTCGATGGAATATCGGAAACGTCTTTTCATCTCCACAAAAGTCCGACCAAAACTATACTCGATATGATGCCACCATTGTGGCCACGGTCTATGGTGGCCGCGCCCACGCGACAAAAAAGCCCCTCCCCGTCTTTTACGGCAACACGACGATTCGACCCCCCGCGGTGCCGCCCATTACAACAGACGATTAGTATTTCAATCTGGTGCCGCTTGGAGGACAGCTCTTTGGCTGGATCCTCGCCGCTGCCACCATGGCATTTAGTCTGGCGCTCTTGGCGTGGACTGTGTATAATCGGACCATTTATGCCATTGCCACGGCGCAACCCATCTTTCTGTGTATTTTGTGCTGTGGGACCTTTGTCATGATGTCGGCCATTATTCCGCTCGGAATTGTGCAGGGTGGTGGGAATCTGGACCTGGAATCCATGATGACTTCCTCATCAAGCACGCCGTCGCCGTCGTTGGATCGAGTCTGCATGTCCATCCCGTGGCTGGTCGTATTGGGCTTTGTCATTGCACTGTCGGCGCTCTCCTGCAAGACGTGGAGAATCAACAAGCTAATGGACTCTGGGTTGCAGATGAGGCGGATCCTGGTGACGGAGCGCGACGCCATGTGGCAGTTCGCGGTTTACTTCCCCAGCAACGTCGCCATGCTGGTGGCGTGGACATTGTACCGACCGCTGCGGTACCACCGGATCGCCGTCGACAATGTGGATCCATTTGGTCGAAACTTGGAATCCTACGGCACCTGCAAATCCTCCGATTCTCAATTTCTCATTTTCGTCATTTCGATCATGGTGGTCGACCTGCTCGGTGTAGCGGTGGCAACTTACCAGAGCTATAAGGCCCGCAATCTGCCCACGGAATTCTCGGAATCTTCCTACCTGGCGCTCAGCATGGCTTCCTTGGTGGAATCCATGGCCCTGGGCGTTCCGATCCTCATCATGAGCCTGGACGATCCGACGGCATTCTATATCGTGTTCTCTCTGTTGCTGTGCGTCTTGGCCATGACGATATTGCTTCCCATTTTTGTCCCCAAGTTCTTGAACCGCAATGCCACCCGACCCAAAAACATGTCGCTGCTCTTGTCGCCTTCGGCCAGGAATTTAAGGACGAATGGAAGTGTTGCACTTTCTTCCTTTCTAATGGCGAGTACGAAATTTCGTCCCCCCATGGAGGAGGAGGAGGATCAGGATCAGGCGCTACTACAGGCAGTGGAGGAAGAACCGGAGGAACGTGTATGGGGGAAAATGAGAGTGTATAGAACGGAACAGGAGAAGCAAAAACGACGAGAAGGCAACGTGTCGGGATCGTACCGAACGGATGAGCAAAGAAGACGAGAAGGAGAATCCAGGTCAAGATCTGGAGAAATTTCTGTCAGACCCCCGAGATCCGCTCGACTGGCAACGGCATCCCACAGCAATACAGTTTCCTCGTTCGCTCTGAGATCTGGAGAAATGTCAGGGAGATCTGGAGAAATGTCAGCGAGATCCGGAGAAACGAGATCCGGAGACATGTCGGCGAGATCTGGTTTGATGAGGGCGAGATCTGGAGAACTGTCGGTGAGATTCGCAGGAGTTGAAGAACCAGAAGGTTTAGACAGCGGTGTGCAATAGCTAAACGCATTGCATCCATGCATCTGCATGGGAGAAACTCAAGGTGGTGCCTGCCTGCCTCAAACATGACAGCACCAAAACTTCAACAGCTTGTAGGATCTTTCTTACATGAAAGGACTGCATCCAGTACCTGCGTGAACCCCGCAGATTCGGCAAGATTGCGCTCAGTAGCCGGCTGGGAGCTACAGGGCGCATCATTGGCTCGCAGCATGCATCACTTATAATTGTTGAGTGCTGGTGACATTGAGTGCTCCATGCGCACAAGCGGAAGAGTAAACACATGAAAGTAACTTGCTCTGCCATGTTCTTTTCCTGGACCCACTAGACTACTATTAATAGTATAAAAGGTTTGGAAAAGATGTTGCTGGTGTCACTTTCCGTCACAGTACTTGGCATTATTGCTCTCGAGCCCACTTGAAAAGATGGTGCTTGCAAGTGAAAAATTTCATGCCACCACGAATGACCGTGACTGAAACATCAGCGATCTGGTTCCAGCGCATCAGGGCACGTCATTTAGCGATAGCGGCTCTTGCGAGACCCACTACATGTACCGGTAATAGCTGGAGGCTTCGCACAGCACAACTTTTAAAACAAAAAGATAGATAGACGAGCACCATGACGAGACTTCTTGTTCATCTTGTACGAGTATTGGTGGCAACAGCTACAGGCGTGTCGGCGTTTGTTCCACAACAGCAAGCAAGCTCGTCGGCGAGAAAGCAATGGTCCAATAATATTACGCCATTGAATGCAAGACCCCGCTATTACCAGGAGGATGAGGCGGACTTACCCCCGTGGGTTCGCGATCGGCAGAGAGAGGAAAAGGATCCTGCGTGGCCTCCGGAATATTCGGACGAAGTCTATTACAACTATGAACCCGAGCCGCAATACTATCATCAAGGCCAGTTTAATTCAGTAGTGGAAGAGTGGGAGGACGAATTTTTGGAGGCTCCGCCTCGAGAGTCGCTGCCGAGAAGCAGGAGGAGAGAGGATACTGGTAGAGATACTGGTAGTATTGTGCCCCAGACCGAGTACCTATCGAAACAGGAAGAAGAAGACTTGGAGGAGGAGGAGGAAACAACTATAACAAAAACAACAGACACAGAACGAGTCCTAGCTGCCGGCGTCGGGACGGGTGTGCTGGGCATGCTGGTGGGTGGACCGATTGGTGCCGTTGTATTGGGATTCTCTTCGGCGTTTGCCGCAGAAAATTGCAAAGAAAATACCATTGTCGGTGATTCGGCCAGAGCCATTGGAGATGTGGCCATTGCGGCAACTAAAAAGGGCGTGGAAATCAATCAAAAGCACAATGTCGTCGACAAGACCATTGTGGCAGCCGAAGATGCTTGGGAAAAAGCCAAAGAATTGGATCGAGAGCATAAAATTGTGCAAAAAGCAAAAGATGTGGCCATTTATGGAGGCACTGCTACGGTTGATTTTGTGCGTAAACATAATTTGGTCGAAAAGGGAGTCAAGGGGATCGGTCAAGGCATTGGCTGGGTCACGGAAAGAGTTGTGGCTGGAAGTTTGGATGGGGAGACTAGTAGTGACACTCCTCCTAATAAGCATAATTCCAAGAGGCGTAGGAGAATGAAGGATGCCTCGCCCGGGCCGCCACCAGCTCTGGAGGGTTCACACAGAACCAGGGATTCCTTTCCGCCACAACAACGACGTCAACAGCGACAAGAACAACAACGCTACATGTATGAGGATGACGCACCACCACCACCACAACGGCGACGACGGCAGCAACCGCGACCAAATCGTCGCCGTCCAGAAAATCTAATGCCCACAACACCGTATGACAATTAATTTCGAACACAGTCCCAGCCCTACTGCCAGGAACCGCAACCGCCATCGAACACCAACGGAAGAAGATGACGCCACCATACCGTAGAGGTGAACTGCGGGGAAAATAGGAAGCTATGTTATCAAAAGTCGAGGAGCACTTCCAACGTCCAACCTCCGCTCCTCTCGCTCACTACATGTACGATAGAGTAAGCTACTCAGCCATTGATTAAATTAGAAGCAAGCAAGTTGATATATGTATCATTCATTGATGTGGAAGGATATGAATTTCTGCAATTTGAATGGAACTTTATTGACCATGGATGCATGCAACAGCACCTCCCCAGCCAGACCGTAGATTTGCCAGGAGGTAACTTCAGGCTCATCTCCACTGATCAAATGTGCAATCACCCAGCAGTGGTAGCCGAGACTGATGGCAGCAACCATCAGGGAAGTGGCACTGGAAAGCAGAGAAATGGTGCTCCAGCACTCTTGTGTTCTCCTTTCTGTTTCATCCACGAGTGGTCGTCGCCAACGACAACCAAACAACTCTTATATTCCAAGCTCCCAAAGGATTTCCTGGAACGTTTCTCGAACGAATTTGACGACTTTCTTGGCTTTCTGTGCTTTCTTGGCTTCCATTGTTGATCTCTGTGTGCGAAGTGGGAAACCTTGTATAGTAGCTAGAACTAAGTTTTTGGGTTTTGATGCTGGCTGGGAATGAGTTTTATGAGTGGAGACCTCAGCCATCAGCATCTCGCATGTCTTTTAGAATCCGTTCGTTTCGCTTGACAAGCAAGTCTATGAAAGGATTCCAGCAAGGTGTGTGGACCAGCCAACAGCACATGCTTGGCATGCCGTAGAACTGTAGAACCCAGACCAACATAAAGATCCACCGTACTCCCGCGAAAGTGGACAAACATAGTTAAAAAAGGCTAAACGAGCTCATTTTTGTCCTTATCGCCATCATTTTTTCGATTTCACTCGAGAGATACCGGTAACCAGCACCGTGCTTGGAGCTTCGAACTTCGAACTGAACTCCATGGCCACGGCACCGAACCAGCAAGTAACTTCAAGTGGTCAGCTGCCTGCATCTCTCTTCTCATAAAACCATACCACAACACCATCAAAACAACAGAAAAACAACCATCACAATGAATGCCAGACAACGAAACTTCCAAGCCAAGGCCAAAGCCGCTGCTGAGCAAGTTGGAAATGGCATTAGACGCTTCTTCAGCCAGGACGAAGGCGTCTTCGTGTACCTATAGATGCGAATTGGCCAAGGAGCCGCCAAAACTACGATACACTACATGTAGAATGAGGCCAAGAGAGACATCACGAGGGAGGCAAGCTTACATCCAAAATTGGAATAGACTTTTAAAAACCTGTTATTATAGAACCCAAGAAAGTTTGAAGCAACATGGACCAATGCTTTTTTGTAGTCAGCTCTAGCTCGTTGCCGCACACTATGACATTCTTGAATGCAAGCAAAAGAAAAACATGTAGGCTGGATTCAATGCTATTGGTACGGTGGGGTTGGGACAATTAGTTGGTTTGGTATCATTACATCAGGTGTGGAGTATGGAGTATGGATGATGGAAGTGGGATGTATGTTATGAACCCTGATTGTCGCATCATCAAACATGAACACCGACATAGCAGAGCGGCGCTGCCTTGTGTTGGCTGGCGGTTGGCTGGTGCTGCTCCCTAGTTCTTGTTGTTAGGGTCCAAATCAAACCTTGCAAATGAGCCTTTTGAACCGTTGCTTGACTCCCAATGACCTTGAAAACTGGGAGCTTCGGCGTCAGCAGTAATGCAGCCGGTCACCAAAACTTTGATCGTCTCTGACTTGTTGTCCACGGCAACAGATTCCTCAACCCAGTAGCACTTGCCAGAAAATGGGGAGAGCTTGCCCTCGATAATCGCAAAGGGTCCATCTTGATCTTTCCCCACTCCAGAGATACCGGTAGACCAGCATGCGTGGGTTTTGCTGCCGTCACGGACTCCTTCGTCTCCAAGAACACTACCACCAGTGTAGCTAGAAGCAGGGCAGGTTGTCGTTTCGCTGCGTTCTGAATGCGTGGTCTTATCCATTGAGGTGTCAAACGTCAGGGTTCCTTTGCATCCATGCCCTTCTTTCCAATCCTTCGAGCCAACGTAGACGGCCGAGAATGTGGCTCGGGTAAAAGGGAGCTGGTGCTGGTATACGGCATCCTCTTTGTTGGTGGACATTTTGGCAGCATCTTTTACCACATCTGCTCTTGCCTTGTCTGCAGATTTGGCAAACCTTTGTCGCTGACGTCGTTCCGTCCAGTTGCAGCAGAGCAAGAAGACAAAGAAAGATGCGAAAATCAAGAGGCCAACGCCCACAGCCACCAGGCTTGCAGCCATAGCGTCGTCATTGCTAGGATTATCCCCGCTGTCGCTTGAGCTGCTATCGCTGCTACTCCAGGACGTATAGCTGTAGTGGCCACCCTTATGGAAGAATCCGGATGGTTCTCTTTCCTGTGCTTTTCGGGACAAGGCAGTGACTGATGGCACCAAGGAAGCAAGGAAAATCAGAGCCTGATGAACCGAACCGCGTCTGGATTGCGCAGCGACACTCATGTTTGGGATCTTGGATTGTCGATGGCGAGTTGCTGGCGAAGGCAAAGATTGTTGCATGTAGGTCAGGTCGTAATAGTTTGTTCTTGGATCGAGTTTATGAGCATGCCAAGGTCACAAAATTGCATGTCATTCTGTTGGGCATCCCGAGGTGCCGAGGTGGTCGATTCCCATGATCCCCATAACCAGGCTGTGGTGTCGGCTGGTAGTGAAGCTACTGGTACCACTAAGATTTGCTCCAGAGTGGCTGCCCCCACATTAAATCTTAGCAGTGGATCCATTCCAAAGCGTGTCCATTGTCCATTGTGCATTGGGTGCTGGACGGGAAGTCGAAGCATCATTTTCCATTAAAGACTCATTTTGCGCCAAAATGGACGAATAAGGGCTAAAGTACATAAATGTTCTACAGAACTGGCTTCCAAACTAGGCTAAGAGAGTGCTAAGAGAGAAATCAAAGCCTTCTGCCCATCCAAGTACTATCGTACCTACTGAGTACTGTACCTGTACCTAGTGACTATTCAACATTATTTCCCGAAGGCAGACTGTATGGTAGTTGTCTACGGTCTACGGGACGTACATTACGAATGTCCTTTGATCATGGGTGAACTTCGGGAGAGCAGTATCCCACCGTCGTTTAGACGAGATGGGCAAATCTGCCTCGTGTTAATAAGCGCGATAGAGCCTGCCGGTCTTACTATAGCAATTTATATAGCTAAATAAGTATCACTAAGACATCAACTTCAACCGTCGATATTTTGCATGTTAGGGTTGAGGATAGCGTCTCACACCAACAGCAGGACCAACACCAACCATGCAGGTTGCTTGTATCGAAGACAAGCCACAACAAGAGGACAATGGCGTCCATACCGTCAGTCTCCAAGGCAACACAGGAATGAAGGATCCGGAGCAGCACCCACAGCTACAACCAGTAGTCAACATCAGCAGGAACAGCACCAATGTCTGGTAGAGAGAAGAAGATAGAAGAAGAGATGGGCGCATCAAGACAACAAGCAACAACAACAATCCACAATGAAGCCAACTCACTCTTCAGTGGAGCTTCTGGGACAAACCCTGGTCGAATTCACCATCAGATGAATCGGAGTCATCTTTGAGCTTGGCGCCTCCTCCAAACTTTTTGATGATGGAACTGAAGCCGACACTATCCTCAGAAGCCATCGATTCATCCACAGACTTGTTGTTGGCCTTTGAGGGAGTCTTGACAGCTTCCATGGAGACATCAACATTCTGCCATTTGGGATCGACTTCAACGCTACTGGCGTCTTCACTGTCATCTTCGCTGTCATCTTTCTTGCCGTTGACGCTTTCGATGAAATCCAAGATCGTGCCCGTGGCCTCTTTCGCGGCCTGAGCCGCTTCGGCCTTGTCGTCGATCTTTTCTACGGCCGCTTCCACCTCTTCCAAGAACGTCGTAAACTTCTGCGCTAAACCGAAGAGAGAGTTGGTGACAGTACCGAAGGCCCTAACGTTGGCTTCGTCCATGCCCTTGTTCACGTTGGCAACCATGGCTGCTGGCACGTTGGGGAAGGCCTCCGGCTTGAACCACACCTTTGCAGCGTCCGACCAATGACCCGGACGAAGGCTTTCACCGAGTCTTGCGTTGATATCGATACGGCGATCCATAGATTGTGCATTGGAGTCACTCTGGAAGAATGATTTCCCCTCGAGTTTCTCCATATGAGCGATGTACATCCATGGGTCCGGGAACTTCAGCCCGTCGTTAGCAACAAGTTCTCCAGCTGCATTGGTCCAGCGACGCTTGACGACTAGCGCAGGGTGATTGTTAGCTAGTAAAACTGCAGCTTATTGGGGAGTAATTTGGTTTGGATTAAGCTGTAAAGCAAAAGTGAGGATTTTCTGGTGGTGCATAGCAATTCTTGTGATTGAATTGGATATAAGGACCCCGCAACACTTTAGACCTAAAACTCCTTTGTTCCTTGCATGATCAATTTACATGCGAACCGGACTAGATGTTAATACACGAGTCAATAGTAAAGAGGTGTCAGGTTGTTTCCTCCAACACACTCCTGCACGGTGCCCTAAGTGGCTACCTGGAACGAATAAGATAAATTAGGCAATAAAACAAGGGGTGGATGCCCCATGATGAAAGCCCTGTGCTCGTGAAAGAGCTTGCCCTGAAGGGGCTTCGTGAAAAAAATCTCCACGCATTTCCAAGGTTGGCAGTACACAACTCTAAGGTTGCCTTTTCCAATTGGTCATGAATAAAAAAGAAACGAATGTTGATAGCCCGAGTTCTTTTGCCCGAACTGCCTTTGCCATTCTCTGCAAGAATGATCGTGCTTTTGTTTGTCCTGCATGAGGATGTTGTCTTCACAACGATCCCCTGCTCTTCAAGGAACAACTTTGCCCACAACATGGGCGACATGACATCGTCAGCTCCAATCAATTCCGCTTCCGTGCTGCTCCTCGAATTCAATTTCTGTTTCGCGGATACAGAAAGCACCGCTCCTCTTCCAAAGGACATGACTCCTCCTGTATGGGAACGGTAATCAGGATGGACTGCAAATGATGCGTCCACCCACCAAGTGATGATGCGTATCATCAATTGTAGGATAAGCTTGTCCTGCCGTCTGATCCAAAAACTTGAGGCCTTGGACCAACTTGTCCCAATCATCAGATGATTGGCTTCGACACGAGTGCATAACACAGTATGAGAGTGCACATCTGGTCGAGCACGCTTGACACAGAACAACAGCTTGGCTGCAAAGTTATGATAGGTTTCTCTGTTTTGTCATTCAGGATGGTGCCATCACCAGAGCTGAATAGGTCAGCAGGAGCTGCACTTGTTACCTTTTCATTGCCCCAAAGTCCACTGAAAACTCTGAGACCATTTTTTGACATAATCTATCATGTCAATCACAACCTTTCCTGGGTTGGAAAATCCACCGTCATCCCAAGTAGTCATGCTTGGACCACGGTTTGCCTTACGGCTCCATAGGTTCCATACCTGTGTTAAACCATTCCAGAGTTTGGTTGTTCACCAACTTCATTCTGTGGCTTGACATTAGGTCGTCAACATGAAATCGGATTGTTTGTTGGTACCCTTCGATCATGCGGTTGGCCAACAAGGATCGTATTTCTTAACACAAATCCAATTTGTTCGAGTCGCTCCTGAAGAGCTTGTACCAGAGCAATGCTGCCAAACCATTCCTAGATGGCTCTTTCACAACGACATAGAGGATGGTCGTCCTTCTTGTATGTCAGGAAAGAGGCATATGTGTCAGAATCAATTTCACAAGTAAGTCTGCAAGGGTTCCCTCAATGATCATGAGGACCCTGTCTTCACCTTGTTTGACTTCTGGCATTGGGGTTTGGATGAACGCATTGGGAACATCCAAGAGACATCACATCCCTACTTCAGATGCATCGACACACATGGATAACATCAAACCCTCAAGTAAGACTGTTGGACTTCTGGCATCTTCTTTCTGATGGTAACACCTTGTAGGTTTCCCATTGTAGACTGCACGGGCCTTGACCGTGCCATCCTTTTCTCACTCACAAACATGAGTGCCATTTGTGCCTTTTTCAATTCAGAATCACTGCATTTGTTTGGGTCGACTGGACTGAAAAACACTCTGCTGTGTAACTGGTCCATCTCTTTGAGCGCCGCCTTTCTGGTCTTTGTTGCCCCACACTTTCAGACCCTTGGGTAGAAAATGTTGTTGGGCTGGCTGCTCTCATCCTTGACTTCTGCTGTGGCACTCCTGTGATAACAGGAGTCCATGAACAAACTAGATGTTTGCTTGTCTTGTCTCATACAGTAGTGGTTCTTCGCTTCGTCATCTTGGATGAAGGTGACTCCTTTCTTTGCTTCGGCTGTGGCAATCCGAGCTGAGCGTCAATTCCACTCAGAAGCTTGGAATTGCTGGCCCAGCAGGTTTCATCATTGGTATCCATGCTGGTGCCGTCTCTTCACTGTAGGGTTGTCTGGACTTGTGCTTGTTGGGATCCTTGGAATCCCTCTTCTCCTTCTCATCGGAGTCAATGTCTGTGGCATACTGTTGGATGCCCTTGGTACTGCCCTGGGGCGTTCCCATCCTCAGAATCTTCATCTGATTCCGTGGATTCCACTGAACTTCGTCCGAAGAGTCTCCATAGACTTGAGGTAACTCTCATTTCCATTGACACCATCCATTCCTGCAGGCAAACCTACAGGTAAAAATTCCACAAAGTCACGTTGTGAAAGATTAGTGGTTTCTTACCCTACCCGTATGCCTTCTTTTCGACAGCATCAATTACTGAGCGAGGCATCGGCAGGATGCGGACATGCTGTCGCGTGAACACCTCAAAGGTGACGAGGTCCATCACACTGTGTCCACCCTGGTGGTTGTCCATCAATGGACCGAGATAGATGCAATCCAATCCCGTGGCTCCATGTAATTGAGCTTGTCTGTTTCGTTGGAAGCGAGACAATAGCTCCCAAAGGTGTACTGAACATCTTTGTAGCTTGTTGTCCGACCCTCCAAGATCTGCCTAGGAGGATACACTTTAGAGATCCCATCAAGCGCGGGGAAGATGTTGAGTTTACAATTAACATCGTACACCAATCCCACAATCATCACCTTTGACATCAAACCATGAACGGGTTTGAATGCCAGGCTGCGCGAATGCGCTCCTTCAAGGTGCGGATATTCCGCTCTGCGGGACCACTGTGAGTCCGAGCCGCTCCATGGTTGAGCTTGAGCTCCATTTCTTTCTTGACAGGATCCATCCTCAGGCTCTTGAACTCCAGGTCGCACTGTAGTTCTTGGATCTTGAAATCATTATTTCCGTACCGATCAAAAGTCTTGTCAATGGCGGCATAGAAGTATTTTCCTTTCCTGTTGTCAGGTAGGCTGATTCGCGGTGTCGGATTTGCAAGTCAGTGAATGCTAGAAAGGCAATCTCACAGACATAAAACACATCCATGCATCCGGTCAGGAACCTGTGTGGTGCCACCAGCTCATCCGGTACAGTATGAATACTGTCGGTCACTGGTGGCGGGCGTCTGCGTGTAGTAGAGCCCTTGGCCTTGCCCATGTCGCTCCCGAAAATTAATTCGGCGCGATCGATGTCCTCCAGCTTGACGGGACAGTCGCGAATTTGACCAGTCCTGATCATGTTGCGGTATCCCTCCAGAGATGGGCGCTGAAGGTTGTGGTACAAGCTTCTGGCGAGAAATGCACCCTTGGCTTGTTTCTTGGTAAAGCCTTCGAGGTTGCCCTCCACCGTCTGGACCAAATGCTGGAACTCCGGTGAAAACTGGTTGAGTTGGGCCATGTGATCCAGCAGGTCTTGCTCAATCAACACGCCATACAGACCTTTGGCGGTCCGTCCATACCTGGTATGGATCCCAGTTGGGCGGTAGTGGTAGATGGCGTCGTCGACTCTTGAGTCCATGAGGACATAGGATCCATCCTGTGCCCTGACGCAGTCATCCACAACAAGAGACAAAGCGTTGATATTGGCGATGCCTCCTGGATTGGAATAACCATTGCCGTAAGGTGTGTCTCCTTCTTGAGTAAGCTTGGTGCTTCCAACATTGGTGGCCATCTCGATTGGTCTGGGAGATAGCCGCTTGCGGACAATCATGTCCTGGTTCATGACAGTTCGGATGGAACTGCCACTGTCGAGATACACTGTGTTGGCTCCATCAGGAATGAGTTTCTTGACCGACACTCCTGCAAGATTTGGCTCTGCACTCCTGTGAGTTCGGCATCTGCCACTCCTGGGAACTCAAAACGCAACTTGATGGTTCTGTTCTTCGACTGAGATGGAGTCTTGGTCTTGGAAAACTTCATAACAGTTGCCTCACTGATTCTCCCACTGACGACGGCTGGGTCCACGGTACAAGCAGCGTAATTCATTCTCTGTATCCTATCTGTAGTCGGAACAGCAGTTCTGATCATCGTCTTGACCACTCCGAGGGATGACTCCTTCGAATGGATCTGTGTTGAAGACGGTGTCAGGGTGGGCAGAACGACTGACAATTATATTATGTGTATCATTGTACCGCTGGAGGATAGGTCGGATCCGATGCTTACACCGTCAGGACCTCCCTCAGCAAGCTGATCATGGCCGTAGCCGGAGTGATAGCTTTCTTCGGATGATGTCTCATCATGCCTCCACTCTTCTGCATAAAGTGGGATGCCTCCAAGGAAATCGGTAGCGAATGCTCCCCAGTCAATGGAAGCTTCCAGCTCACTGTCGGTGGTTGAATCATCTCTGCCCATCAGGGCGGGACTCCATCGACTTGATGGTGCTGGAAATGGAACTGTAGTGACCCTGCCGCGCTGGCCTGGGAGGCTTGGCTTGACATGGGAAACTGTTGAAAGTTCGACTGGCTCGTAGGAGGTGGAGGGACTCCACTGAAGCCACTCCTGCTCGAAGAGTCTCCAGCTGGGGCTGGAGCTGGCGCCGTCACCACTGTTGGTAGGCACTCCTTGGAGCAGCTGCATCTGATGTTGATGGTACTGCGGCATGAAGGACTTCTTCATGCCATTGAACTTGTTGATTGCCCACTCGGGCTTGGGAATCTTGGACTTGACCTTGCACTGTGGAAGTTTGTGATCTGGGCTTCCACAACAGTAGCAGGCTCGCCTGGCTGGAGACTGCTGTATAGAGACAACAGCTGGGAGCCCTTCCTTATCTTCTGGTGATCAAAAGGAGGTGTTGCTTGGGATTGGAATATGCTTTCCGGTCCTTGGCCTTCCTGTGGTCCCACCATTCCTTGCTGGGCTTGAATCTGTCATGGACAGCGTCTCCTAAGATGATCAAGGGTATCAGGGTAACTGGATGGTACCGTTCTTGGCATATGCTGCCTCAACAGTCTTCTGGATATCTCCTGTATCCTCTTGTAGTCATGGTAGGCCATGTTGCTTTCAACCTTGCCCTTTCCGTCACTAGTATCCTTTCTTGTGCGTCGTGATCCGGTGCGGCCTTGTATTCAGCCAAACCGATAGTCCTGACATAAATGACCTCTGTCCCGACCAGGTATACACTTGATCCACGTCGCTGTCGACTTTCAAGTAGAAGTCAACTCTGCATGGTCCGCCTTGCTTTGGGAACAAGCCACGTTGGATGGTCTTGTTGTATTGGTAGAATGGGATCTCTTTGTTGAGCCTTGCATCCTATCAATCGGATCCTCTGAGCAACTGCAATGGGATCTCGAGCTTGACTGCATCCTCGTATCTCCTAGACCTGAAGCTTGGACTTATGCGTGGTACAGTATGTCACCTGGTATGGTGGTTGCACCTGTCTTGAGAATGTTCTCATAGGACGAGTCGACTTGTCATAGAATGGATGACTTTGCCTTGTACTCCTCAGTTCCAAAGCATCGTACTCTTGGGCTTGGGATCGGCAAGTGATGTCTGGAGTGTTGGCTTGGTCGGCTTGGTAGGTGCCTGACTTGTCATGGTCTCAATGGCCAATGAAGCCAGTGGCACATCATTCCATTCAGGCTTGATCCTTAGAGTCCTGTACAATGTGTGTCAGGGTCTCTTCAAAAGGATAATACCTGGTGTCAGCCTGTCCATTTGGTGGAAGAGGAACTGAGCTTGGAACTCTTGTTCTGGTTCCTGTAGCTGTTGCCTCTTCTTGGTGGCTTCTTCCTGAGGAATTGAATCCCCTACCCCCCCTAAAGGGTATCTTCCTCCACCACGACCACCTCTTCCTTGGAATCTCATGGTTGCCGTTGTGTGGTAATGCACTCTTGTGCTTGCTTGTTCTTGGAACTAGCTTGTGCTGTGTTTTGTGTGGATACTCCTGCAGGAAGGATCTCACGAGGCACTACTCTTGTAGTTGCCTGTAAAAGCTTCTTGTTGGCTGGATAGCCTTCTTTTTGGTCACTCTGGTGCACCTGTGTGTGGCTGGATAGCCTCTGTCTTTGACAGCTCACGGAATTCCAGAGGAACTCGTGGTGTTCTTCTGTTCGTGTGGAGCCTTGGGTAGTAGCGAACTGCCTCTGTTGGTCTCCTTTGGATGTTCTGCTCTTGCAGATGCCTTGTGTATGCTTAGATGAGTGCGCTGTGTGAGTTTGAGCACTCGAAACAACTCTCGTGTGGAGATACAGTTCTCCGAATCGTTACCGGGATTTTTTGGTTCTCTTCACAATAGCACTGTTCACTCGAATCAACCTATCTTACTCAATTTTTGGAGTTAGAAGCTTGCACTGATACTCAGAGATGCGGCTAGATGTCCTCTATCGATTGATGTATGGGACCTCTTGCTTGCAACGCCTGTGTCGCGACTTATCTTGATCGCCGTTCGATGGCTTCTGCTCGTTGTGATGAGACGGACGAAAATCTCGTTCCTTGTGCCTTTTCGCGCGATTGAAGATAACTCACTGGATAAGAGGACTTACGCGATGGTGACAGTAGCGAATCCGTGTGGAATCTTCCGCTTGATCACCTGGTGTACGTAGATCTTTCCAGTTCCGGCCGGAAACTGTTGGTCGATCTGTACGTGTAGGTGTGACTGAAGATGGTGATTTTCTTCCCGCGCACCTTTTTCCTGTTAGAGGTGTTTGGTATCCTTTATAGTGTGTCTTTGTGCAGTATTTGCGCACCTCTCCTCTGTTGCAGGTGTTACTCACTTGCTTTGACTTGATAGTCTTGGATCAACTTGGTGATATCAATCTCGAGATGGTTGATCTTGCTTCGAACTCGAGATGAGACTTTTGCTTTACAGTGTTAGCTAGTAAAACTGCAGCTTATTGGGGAGTAATTTGGTTTTGGATTAAGCTGTAAAGCAAAAGTGAGGATTTTCTGGTGGTGCATAGCAATTCTTGTGATTGAATTGGATATAAGGACCCCCGCAACACTTTAGACCTAAAACTCCCTTGGTTCCTTGCATGATCAATTTACATGCGAACCGGACTAGATGTTTAATACACGAGTCAATAGTAAAGAGGTGTCAGGTATGTTTCCTCCAACAGTGATCATAGGAGACTTCGACCTATGAAAGCACAGAAATCAAATGAAAACAACGGTGAGGCGGCAATCTGGTACGTTTAATTGTTCCACACTCGCACATCGACACGACGCGACAATACACTCACCGCAGTTGCTCCAGGAGGCCCGTTTTCTTTGACGTAGGTTCCGATGTCCGTCATGGTCGAAAGAGAGAGAGCTAGCTAGCAAGGAAGAAATGAAATGAAATGGCGAGAGCTTCGCTTTTTTCGAAGGTTGAATGAGGAAAATATGAGAAGAGTGCAATATCGATCGACTTCCATTCAACGGCAACACGAGTCAACGAATGGCTTGAAAATATCAATCCCGTGATTGTAGAGCATTCTTCCTTACTCAACCACGTGTGATTGATTTTGAAGACGTTTCCTTCAAAGGGTAATGTATCGATCAACAAGCGGAGAGCGTTCTCGGAACGGGATTCAACATATTGGAAGCCGTTTCCGTCAAGGGTAGTGTATCGATCAACAAGCGGAGAGTGTTCTCGGAACGTAAAGTATTGGTAAGAATACGGGATCCAACTACTCTGCCGTTGACTTGCGTATGTATCGATCGAGTGCACTGTTCCTCATTCCTTACTCATTCCTCTTCGATACCAGTATTTACTACGTCTTTTTCCTCTGTTCTATCTATATTTCCTCTTTTCTTCCTTTGATTGACACCACCATGAGCGATGAACACCCTCCGAACGGCGGAAGCGAACCTTGGAATTGGTCTGGATTGAATGTTGGTGTCGGACGGCATTGGAATGGTTTCTTTTGGATGTACCGAGTGGTGCCGGTTCAAAACACTCTCGAAGCGTCTGGCGATGACACCATTCTTCAGCCCATCATCACTGCATCTGATTTTGAAGGGAATAGCTTTCGTGGCAAAGGATCGATTGTCCTTGAACGCAAGGGGCACACGGATGAGTTTCGATTTGTGGTGGAAGGGCGTGGTGGCCCAGTGCAAGTCGAACATGATGGATCCCTTACGATTGATCAACGCCATGGTGTCTTTGATTTTATCATCTCCAACAGCCGACGATGGACGCTGCATGAACCAACCAAAGTGCGTGGAGAGCACTCAACTTGTCGAAAGTATCGTATCACGATGGAAGCACACCCTACCCGCCCCCACAAAGACATTGCCGAGATTTGTTTCTTGATTCCATACACGACAACCAATGATCAAGCTCATGTATTCTTTCTTGGATTGCGCTGGATGGCCAGCATGATTGAACAGCACTGTCTCTGCCAGGACTTTTACGCCGGCGTCCATGCCAATCAGATCAATGCCGCTGTTAAAGCCACCAAGAAGACCGGTCGTCGCGTTTCGTTTGGCAGTCCCTGATCTTAGCTTTGACAATCCACAATGGCCACAACTGCACTATCAGGCCTATCCACACCCAACAACAAGACAAACGGCAGCATGGATAATGGGATGTATGCTCCCACCGGAGGCACTAGCAGTGTAGGCATCCAAAATTGCACTCTCTATCATCTATTGACTCTTCTCTTTCTAGCTAACTGAAGCCGCATTGTAGTGTGTAGTATATATGTATTGCCTTGCCGGTCATGGTATGACTGTGACAGCTACTGGTTCTACTTCCTAGTCAATAGCTAGCCAATCTGGTAGACACAGTAGCTGTCACTGTCATACCATGATGGCACGGGCAACCTTGGCTTTGGCTTCTAGCTTGGCTACATCGAGTCATTGGTGTTGGGGATTCGCGATTAGGGATTCAACCTGTACCTCTGTACTAGAATTTGATGCCAGTAGTAAAAGCTGGTAGAGCCCCCACCCACTTTCTCAATAGCAACAGTAACTACTAGAAGAGAGCTTAGAGCAACTAACATACTATTGAAAAAGCGGTCTACTATCGACAGCGAAGCAGCGACGAGGAGCCTATCGAAGCAGTCAACCGGTAGCAGGAAGATCGAGTATCGGCCGAACGCCGAACGCGACGCGAGATCAAGATCGGACGACCGAGGATCGTCGTGCCGAAGAAGAGGATCGATAGCAGACCAAGACTGTCAAGGAACGACAGCAACAAGAGAAGAAGCCTGTCGAAGCAACGACAGCAACCAACGCGACGACGCAACGAGAGCGACGCCGCAACGAGTGAAGATCCGAGGACGGATCGATCAAGACTGCAGCCAACGACGCGAGTATCGGTCGACGGCAACAGCAAGAGTTTCATCGGCAGAATCCACAAGGATTGTCGATAGGAGAGCCAACAGCATCCAGCCGGAACTGTCAGAGCCAACAACAGCGCGAAAGCCATAGTGCCAGCGCAGGGACCAAGGACGGGTACCCAACCAAGGAAACAACCAGCAAGGAAACGGGTTTGGAACGGCAGCATACCGCACAAAGTGTGAAGCAATAGCGCCCGACCTTGCAAGATCCTTAGCAATAGTTTTAACACTCCCTAGCCAGGAGTATAATTTGAAGTTTATCGCCCCATAGCCATAAGACGAATAAGTAGTCGGACGAGAACTTAAATAAAAGAGCTAGTCATCAAAAAACAACGAATTGGAATAGTCCACCTACCGTAGCATAGACAATGAGCGGTAGAGGTAAAGACGAGGTGGCCGAGGAGGCGGCAAAGCACGAGGGCATGGAAGACCAGTCCATCGTCGAACCAGCAAAAGGTCATGCAAAGCCCTCGACCAACATGTTTTTAACTTCGGTACAACTGGATCTGGAACGGCAGACCAGATGAAACGCACATGGGAGAAGATCTGCATCCACGTTGGACAAACGATGGGTGACGACATGAGCAATGAGCTAGCAACCTGAAAAGACAGTGTTGTAGCACCGGTGTACTCAGAGGAGACCCGAACAGGCTTGCAACGGCGAAGGTCGACATGAAGCGAACAATAATCGTCTTCTATGGCAACCCAAGCAGCCTACGGCTACTAGAAGTCAAGATAACCGCAGTCACCATGACCCGACTCTCGGTAGCTTAGCACACTAACGATAGAAAAAGCAAAAACTCGTTAATGAAATAGCCGAACTTACGGCAGCCATAGCCGACCCACCGGAAGAGGAACTCCGTGGGCTTGAGAAGACAGAGTATGGAGGGCTGATGAAGACCCACCTTACGAGGTTGGCAAAACTACAAGAAAATAGAGGCAAAGCTTTCAACTTGATCCTAGGGCAGTGCAACCCGACTATTAAAGGACAAGATGACAAAGAACCGGACTCGATGCCGTCTGAAGATGGACCCACTGGAGCTAGAAAAATGATCAATAAGACGATCATGGCCCAGACGATGATAATTTTGTGTACCACACATTATTCCAACTGGAAAAACAACTGTTGAATTCCACCAAGGAAGCCTTACCGCTTCCGAATACACGGAGCAATTTACAACGAAAAGGGACATTGCAAAATCCGTGGGTATTTCCAAGCTACACGATCAGCCCTGCTGCATACGGCGAAACTACTCCACCCAAACACAGCATACGCTGATCTTGGAGCCGATGACCAGAAGAAAGTCTCGGAACGCTGAAGAACGGTACTAAGTTACATCTTCTTAACAAATATCAGCCGAAAATACCAGCTTAAACAGAACCTGAGGGACGACTTTGCCAAGGCACTGATAACTATCCCACACGTACTACATGAGGTATTACACTTTTGGACAAACACACCAAAGTAACACTCCACGACAGTCACTTCCCACGGAAGCTCCTTTGCTCAGACAGCACAAGGCGGGAGAGACGGGGTGGTGGCAGAGGAAAAGCCGCGGAAACGCGAGCTATGATAAAGAATACTGGAAAGAGAAAATGCTTTTCTTCACTGGAAACGAAAAACTCTGCCAAACAATGAATTTGCTCTGTAGTTTCACTCTACAGAAGGGGCAGAGTGAACTCCCAGAGATTTGGCTAAGTAATGAGTTCGAACAGGCCGCAGAATGTATTATGACCCGAGTTGGCATGAAGGGATGGCAGGCGCATGATTCGATCCTGCACAGACCAGGTATACTACTATCTATATATGTATACCTATATAATTTTATAACCACAGGTTAACCGTCCTAGAAGGGGAGTTGTCACATTCACAAAGTACACGAAAAGAAAACAATTAGCCCTCATGCAAACCAAAAAACAGTCAAGGCTGCAATGACAAAAGACATATGGGTAGCACGAAAGAAGGCAACAAAAAAGAACACATGTTATCTTATCGTTAATTTTTCAGGTCTAGATAGTACCTAAAACCTTCACCTCGAATCCTCCTGGCAGCCGGATATCTTTTGGCATGATGGTGATTCTCTTGCATGGATGAGCACAAAGGTTGGAACATTGGAAGATGTCCACAGATGGGCTTCTGATGCTTGCTGGAGAGTTCCATTGCAGACCCTTGGAAACCTGATGTCTTTTCTAATATCAGAAGCTATGTCTCGGCAAAGACGCTGAAAGGGCAGTCTCTTGATTAGGAGATCGGTTGATTCTGTACCTTCGAATTTCTCGTAGAGCCACAGTTCCTGGCGATAGCGCTGTCGCTTTTGACACACACCTTCAATGGAGGAGGGACCTTCTCTGGCGGCCCGCCTTGCTATCGCTTTCCGGAATCTGGGTATGTTTTCCGTCGACTACTTTGCTTCAGTTGGTTTAGTCCTTACCATAATGGAGGACAATCATTTTATGTCTCATTATTTTGGACTGTGGAAGTAGTCGTTAAAATGCATGCATAGTAGCAATGCCGCTTTGCTCTCTAGTACTTACTGCTGGTATATATCAATATAGTTTTGCTGTACTGGGGCTGGGGCTGGTTGGGGGTCATTCTGTTCTATTTACTGAAGGTTTGGGTTCGT